>ML675650.1:2664407-2688653 GCA_007922155.1 Mesoclemmys tuberculata | reverse complement strand
TTTCTTTCTTTCTTTCTTTCTTTCTTTCTTTCTTTCTTTCTTTCTTTTTAGTGCTTGACTTTGCATCCTTAATCTCTTTTAATGTAATTTTAATGTAATTTCCTGGGTTTTAAAAAAAGCAAATTGAAAAAACAGAAATTCCATCTTGTAAAACTATATTGACTCCCACATTTCTCATTAGCAGGGTTAGACCCTTTAGATCCACAGCACAGACCTCTTCCACTTGAGCTGCAAGAGCAACTAACAGCTATGGTAGGTTATCATCCTTTCTGGGAGCCAGCCACTAGTGGGCGAAGGGGGACATATTTTTGCCACTGGGTTGCATAGCTATTCACTGAAAACAGGAATGCTGAGACTCGAGAATCATGGGTTCTACTCCAGATTCTAAGAAAAGCGTACTCTTGTGGTAACACACACTTCTGTCCCTGTCTTTTTCCAGTATTCCCATTAATTTTAATAGACAATAAAATCCCCTGGCTAGTTTTGAGAATCTCAGCCACAGGCAATAAAGTTCTCTGCCATCTTGGGAATTTTAGCACTAGAACACTGGCAGAAACAAAAAACTCACTCCCTTTTCTCAGGAAAAGCATGAAACCCTTGAACCTTGATGAGGATTGCATCGTTTCCACATCTCTGATGCGGTATGCTGGACTGTGTTGATTTTAACCTCTAGGAAGGTGAAAGCATGTGGGATGATCAGATTTGGAGAAGTTCTTTGAACGCTACACCACCCACTCGTGCTAATGCGTGGCCTGCTGGCTTCTTTTTCTCCAGTAGGAATGGGTTCCCATAATGCTGGCTTTTTGAGCCAACGTTGCCCTTGGGCTATGAGTCAGAAAAAATGAAATTGAGGTTTATATTTGTAGGTTTAGATCCTAATGTGAGATGAATAACATGCAACCTCACATAATTAATTTGCCTTGAACACTTCACTCGAGTATTTGCATATTTAACTGGTGCTTAGCCACAAAAATCTGGTCTTGAAAGCACTGGAATACCAGGATGTGTATTGACTCCATTTTCCAATAGCATAATTCCTATGACAATAAGCTCCAAACTCAGTGGGGCAAATTCTATCTTGGAAATTTTGCTTCTGTTAAACAGCTTTACAATGTCTGCAAAGCTCTGTGATTTTAGTAAAACCGTGGGAAGTTTTATTCTTGGAAAAGAATAACTTCAATGTAGCTAGCATCAGGGGGCTATAAAAATGCCAATTCAAACCTGCTTGAAAACCTGGTTATGAAGATGTACTCTTTTCCTGTGGAGGGAAAGATAAAATTCATTCTCCATCACAGACTATCCACAGCCAAAGAGGACCAGAAGAAAGTTAAAGGCCTTCATAATATTTTCCCCAGCAGCTAATGATGTTCTGCAATTTCAAAGGTAATGTTTATGGCCTGGGCAACTGAAAAGTCCTGTCTGACAGACTTTAATTATTTTAATTATTGATGCCCTGCCAGGGATGTGAATTTTAACCAGCAGCTATGATTAAATGAAGGCATGACTACTGAAGTTTCACTTTTGGTCTAGAAAATAGATTTCAAAGCCCTCACAAATTAAGAACGATTTAAAAGGTGCACAGTCACTTTGGCTTTTTTCTGCCATTTTTGATGGGGGCAAAAGTGTTCATTTGATTTTGGTACAGATTTCTGTATCACAGACAGCATGCCATTTACAGCCTTGGCTCTGGGCCTTCTCCACATGGAACTTTTCAGTTCAGAACTGGGGCTAGGGTGTGGCATAGTGGAATTGGGAGACTGAGATTGAGAAAGCTACAAGAGAGGAAATCTATAGGATGAAACAAACCGCAGGGGGGTGTCTTGTTTATGATCTAAGGACAAAGGATTGGTCTGGTATATCTTGGGGTGCACGACGTACTGGATCCTTCACCTAGGAGGCACACTGACGGCATGCATGTCTCCTAAAAGAAGGTCACTGCCTGGCTCAATGGTCTGTGGGAATGTTGGATGGGATGGGAACTGAGTTACTGCAGAGAATTCCTTTTTGGGTGCTGACTGGTGAGTCTTGCCCACATGCTCGGGGTTTAGCTGATCGCCATATTTGGGGTCGGGAAGGAATTTTCCTCTGGGGCAGATTGGCAGAGGCCCCGGAGGTTTTTCGCCTTCCTCTGCAGCGTGGGGCATGGGTCGCTGGCTGATGGATTCCCTGCAGCTTGAGGTCTTCAAATCTCACTTTTGAGGATTTCAATAACTCAGTCATGGGTTCGGGGTTGTTATAAATGTGTATGGGTAGGGTTTTGTGGCCTGCCTTGTGCAGGAAGTCAGACTAGATGATCATATTGGTCCCTTCTGACCTATGAGTCTATGAGTCTATTGCAAGGATTCTGGGCAAGCAATGCTCTACAGGCTATGAGAATATCTTGTCAATTAGCTCCAAACTCCAAATCGCATGTTATGATTTTATTTGCTATGAACCATTTGTTTCCAATATATCTACTTGCTATGACTTGACTCGCTGAGCTTTGTTAAATGAACATATATTGGATTTCACTATAAACATGTGCTGTGTGCTAAGGGGAGCGGTGATCTGAGGGGAACTGGTAAGATGGGTTGTGCTGTTTCTTTGGAAGAAGCTAATCGGTGAACAATATGGGCATCCGGTGGGCCAAGGGATAGAAACCCCAGGGAGATACTCGGACGGCCTATCGCTATCTTGCAGAGAGAAGCAGGGCCTGCGAAGCCTAGTGTAACAGTAAGTCTCTGACTTCAGTGGTTGTTGGATCAAGCCCTTAGGACCTGTCAGGTTCTAACGTGGGAGCAGTTACAGCCTTTCTGTCATCTCTGGGCTGGATCCGGTGCCCACTGGAGTCACTGGGACAGGATCCTGTTGACTTTCTGCTCATCTCCCCCAGTAAAACAGGCACAGCGGAGAGAAGTAAGTGGAGACCCATCCCTCTTCCCCCAAGCCGTAGTCTACGCTGCCGGTATCTTCGACGGAAGATACGCAAGCTACGTTCTGTAGAATGTGTATCTCCTGTGGACTTGCTAACATTCCCTTACTGCAGCATCTCCACTGCACTGTGTCAATGGGAAACATCCTCCACTCGATGCAGCGTTATTCTTTTTGGGGGGTGGATTTACTGCGTGGGCTGGAGAGCACTTCCGGGATCTACCATGTGGGTCTCTGCTGCCTGCTCAGTCGATCTCGCTGCATCGATTCGTGGAAGCTGACGCAGCCCTGGCAGCGTAGACACACTCGAGTTGTTCTTAGCTCCTTCTTCTGCCTTCCTCAGAAAAGCGGAGCTCGTCGGCCTGTGCTGATTGGACAGCTCTTTTTACGTACATCTACATGTGTGATTAGACGAAGTGGCAGCTCTAGTCGTGCTATGCTGGGATACTGCTGTTTGACAAGACATGATCGGCTCTCGGATTAGTTCTTGCCTGCGATCCAGGACAGTTACATCCGGAACAGGGAGAGTTATTACTGGGTTGTAACTGAGGAAGTGAGAAGAAGCTTTAGGAAGCTTTGTTTTTGCTCGCGAACCAGTCGATTCCTGCCTGGGGTTAACGTGTGAGGCTCAGAGTGACCGGACAGCAGCTTCAACCCAAAGCTCTTTGCAAACTCCTGCAAATGGTTAGTCTCCTGGACAGTCCAGCAGCTGCAGTGGAACTACTCACGTGAGAGGCATTTACAGGGCCAAGCTGTATATGGTAATAGCTCCCCTCGATGTCAAACCACGGGACAAAAGATGTCAGCATCATCAGCTCCACCATAGATGGGAAATGAGGCACACAGAGACGAAGTGTCTTGCCCAAGGTCAGCCAGTAAGTCCATGGCTGAGCTGGGATTGGAACTCCAGAGCTGTATCCACGGGACCAAACTGCCTCCAGTGCAGGGCATGCACAAGGGGGACAAGCAAGAGTATGGTCCCCCCAGTAATCATCAGGGACACAGAACTCTTCCAGCCACAGGGCTGCGGTAGGGAAAGTGAGCTTCTCAGTCCCGAGGCTGGGACGGGGGCACAGAAAGTGCCTCTCCAAAAGTGGTCAAATTTAAATTCCTGCTCACGCCCTGCTATCCAATGTATGAATGAATTACTTCACCTATTACTGACACACAGCAATACTGCACAACAGTTTAGGACTTGAAATAAACACTAACTTCTCTGCAAATGAAATGTAGTACAATCCACAGAGAAATGGGACTGGGACAGTTAAGCTAATGCTCTCACTCTTTCCTAATGTGCTATGAGGTTGCTAACAACCACAGGTGATCAGGACCTCGGTTTGCATTTCTTCCAAAAGATTACACTGTCAGCAGCATGATGTGACTTACTACTGCATCTGTATCTTCGTCCAGCAACAGCTAGGGATCGAAACAATGCCCCTAGGTTGCACAGATGAGTCTCAAATGGTAGACACCTCCATTAACAGTCTGAACAGAGGTATCTCGATCTAACACCGTCAGCATGGATACAGGAGCATTAGCTCTCATCCAGAAGAGATGATTCATTAGGCCACCAGTCCATACCTAAGACTGCACCCAGTCTGAATGGGCCAAGGCGATGTGAGACAGCTAGTTACTCGGAGAGTTGCCCTGTCACAACCTTCTGTAGGACCTGAACTAGAAATGGCAGACATGGTTTGCAGCCTCAAGTCTTTGTTTTTTGTCAAAGGAGGCACCCCATCTTCTTTAAGAAAAGCCAGTGCCCTGCCCTCCCTATTGGAGGCATTGAGAGTGCCCTCTAGTAACGGATCCTGTGCTCTCCTCTTGGCCTTCACCAGCCAAGAAAAGGGCTCCACTGGTACCTCAGAGAGTATCCGAGGCCTAAACTCAGCCAGGGAAGAGGGAAGCCCTTCGAGTTCCTCTATGTAATGAGGAGAGCAGACAGCTCAGCCTGACTTTATCCACAAACGGATCTGAAACGTCCTCACAGCAAACACCGCTCAGACCAGCCATGGGGCGAAGCCAGCATGGATTAACAAACCTGTCTGCCAATTTAGACACCTCCACCAGTAGATGTTGTGATACAGGTGGAGAATCTTCCATGCAACCATGGCATTAGTGTTCAAACGCTTTTTGACACTCTCAGCTCGAACCTGCTTGCAAACCCATGTGCTCGCAAACCTCTCAATGGTAAGGAATATAACGCATAGATTTTAAGGCCAGAAGAGACCTCTCTGGCTACATAGGTTGACCTACCTGACCCAGGCTAGAGAATTTCACCCATTGATCCCTTCTGTGTATCTAGACACTATCACAATAATTTGTGGCAGGACTAGAGTGTATCTTTAAAAAAAAAAAAAAAAAGAAAAATCCAAACACAATTGAAAGACTCCAAGGGATGACGATATAAAACCCTGCCAGGTCTTGACATGGTGATCTGTTGGAGGAACCATTACTTCCCTCAAGACCATGTGCTTTGATATCAATAGTCTTTGATGGTGAACCCTCAAAACAGATCCTGTGTCCTAACATGTTAGGTGAGCACCAACCTTGAAATGCAGGCGAGAATGCTGATAATATGTTGCACTAGGATGTGCTGTGGGGAACTTGCATCAGTCATGTACTATTTCATGGGCTAAGTACAATTACATCATCATAATTTATCTAGTTTTTCATGTAGCATCTTTCTTCCTACCTAACAACTCAGATATTTGTATAAAGTTGATTCAAGGACAAAAGACACTCTGAAGGTCACCAAACAAGGAGTTAAAGATCTATTTTTCTCATGCTGTATCTAGACAACCCCCATTAGTTCTTCAAATGCAGTAATTAACGACGTGTACCCCTGGGGAGATTAGTTATGTGAATTTTGAATAATCAGATAATAACTTAATGAAATCTGTAGTTTTGCACTTATTCTGGATGGGGCCCAGTGTTCCCATGTAAGTAGTCAGATGCATCACTCTCTACTATTTAAAGTAATAAAAGCTTTGAAATGCCGGGGCTTGGAGCAAGATCACAAAGCAGATTTGTACACGCCTCACCACAGAGTTCTGCATCAGTTCTGACATGGCTTTCACTTTCTTCTTTCAGGATTTATGATTGTCACAGAGAATTAATCATTCTATGTGCTTAAAGAGGGAGGATGATCTCAGGATATTATTAGGGTCATTCGCAGGGCAGTGTGAGAAACTTTGCAGTATATTTCCTTTCAGTATTAGCCTGGCCTTCACCTTGCTTTTCCAGTGATCCCTTACCTGAGGGCTTCTACACCTGGAATCATTCTGGAATAGCTGTTGAGCTTTAAATTCACACCCTTCCCTAATCTGAATTAACTTTCAAGCGTAGACAAACCCTAAGAGCCAGATTCTGCCACCCAAACTCATGTTCAAAATGACCTTTCTCTGCAAGAAGCAAAGGGTTACATAAGACATTGCCCAACAACATTAAGCATTCAAAAAACAGGAGTCAAGCCCCACAAAATCATGATGTTTTTAAGAGTCATAAATTTGAGAGGTGGTTCTTTACTCTGTTGGTTTTGAGCATATAGGATTCACGTTTCCAAGCTTTTCTCTGCAACCATGAGGGTTAAACTCTTACCTTTGTTTTGAATTAAGCTGAGATTTACCGGACTCCAGTGGCTGTGGCTTTAAAAGACCCACTAAATACTGTGATACTCCTGGTAAAACTGTGAGAGTTGGTGACACTGCAGATGGTGGCTTTGGCAAAAGCCATATTAAGCTAGGGGCAGTGCCCAGCTGTCACATACCAAAAGAGTGCAGGAGGAAATTGTACCTCTGAGATTACCAATAGCTGCCTCGCTCCCTTCTCACACTGTGCGTAAGGGGTGTGGGAATTAGTTTGCCAAAGACAATGTCGTGTGCGCCAGATCAGCTGCACTGACGGGCACATGGGGAGAGCTAATTCTCTAGCTGCTTGTTTAGACCACACAGAGGCATAAGAGCGGGCCATGTATGCCCATCAGAATCTAGCCCAATGAGATCATTTGCAAGGTAAGGGCATCCTCTCCATGAGTAAGGATGGCAGAATTTGGTCCTGAGCTGTTTTCCATGCAATGCCATCAGCAGCTTACGGTCTGCTGGCATTACGGTCTCCACAAGACACAGGAGCTCTGCGCAGCACTGTGGATGGAGTGTTCAGATGATCTTGACAGCACCCACAGGTGGCTTCCAATTTCCAAAAGAGTCCAGTATGTTTGGTGTTGAGCTAAGCTCGATGTCTCTCAATGGGAGCTTCTGCTTCCTGAGTTTTTTGGAAAATTAGGCCTGACGTAGGTCTGTAGAGTGTCCAACCCCACTGCCCTGTTACAGCTTCTAGGATATTTCCTTCAAGTCCGTAAATCAGATCCAAAACCTATCTTATTCAGAAGCAATTAGAGATCTAAACTGTGTGTGTAGGAGGATGGGCATGTAATAAACAAACAACCAGTACATAAGATGGCCAACAATCAAAAGTTAGGCCTCAACACTTTGTCTAAGAAAGCCACCAAATGTTTGCCATTAAAAAGGGCACTGTATTAAATGAGAGTAAGAGGACCGACACAGTGACTACATTAAAAAGCAAAATCACAGGAGCCCCTGTGGGCTGAATAACTTAGCTGCAATCAAAAGGCGAAATGCAGTTTGTAACTGGTTTGTCCCTTTCCATGCTGGTCAGGGCGAGAACTCTTCTGATCAATTGCAAAAAGCATGTCAGGGCTTGTTTCGGTTTTTAGCCATCAAATCCGGTGGTTTAGTTTCCATCTTGCTTAGAACAGTGAAGTATCTCTCCATGCACTGCTGAAGAGACTGGGATGGTGAAACAAATGTTTTCCCAGTTTACATCTACTGGAAAACACATCATAATGTTTTGACAGGTCCCTTTTCCAGATTTCTTGCATTTGATGCAGAACGCTCTGCTTTTCACTTCTCTAACAAGCATCAGAGTTGATCTGGGATTCCACTATTCAAGAAACAGCATAATGGTCCTCCTCATCTTGACCATAATCCTTGCAAACTGGCCAGTGAAGGAAAATCAACAAAACAGTCATGTCAGTAGGCTAGAGAGTGTTTTCATAATTTCTGTGCGCTCCATCCAGATGCTGATTCAATAAGAAAAGTTCTCACTTGTTATCTTCCTGATTTCAAAGCTAGTTAGTTTCCTCTTAATGTGTAACTGTGAAATTGGCTTCATGTGAACTCCTCATTGCAGGCTAGACTGAGCGTTAGGCTCAGAGCAGAGAAAGGGACGGCGTTTAGCAGAAGTATCCCAGCGTAGAGCTGGTTGAGAATTTTTTGGTGAAATGCTTTTTTGAGGGGGGGCAAAGAGGACGTTGTTGAAAAAATCCCATTTTGTCCACACTGAAACTGTTCACAGAAGTGTTGGATTTGACAAAACACCCCACTTAGAAAGGCTTAGTTAAAAACACTTTTGACATTGTCGAACTGCAAAGTTTTGATTTTCGGAGTAAAAATGACTTTTTGTTTCAAAATTTCAGTAAATTTACCCTAGAAAGGTTGAAATCAGAACAAAATGTTTTGAAACGATTGAAATGAAACATTACTATTGATCTGCCCCAAAACATTTTCAATCCATGAACATTTTTGAGATTTCAACTTCTCACCCTGATTTGGGATTGGAAAATGATTAGAGAGGTTGAAAATGCTCCCTGGACAGGAAACCCATTTCCCAGCCATTCCTGCCTAGGAGGAGCGGTGGGAAGCATGCACCATAGAGACAGTCCTTGCCCTGCTCTCCCTCATTGCCTTTGGAGGAAGTAAATTACTTCACCTCTGTTCACAGTCCAGTTTACTCCTCGTCACCCATGCCTCTGGCCAGCTACTCTGGCTGGTGAGTGAGGTAGGCAGGGCCAAGGCTTCTTCCACTCCCCCTCCATTATTTACCTCCTTCCTACCCACTTGCCTTGGGGTTGAATACTGGACAAGCACGCCCTGCTTCTCCCCGATGTGTATGGAACGATCATCTAAGCAGCTCTTACTTGGCCAAGCCAAGGAGTAAATGCAGTAAGGAGTCGTCTTCCCTAGCGTAGCTAGATGCAATCTAGCCCAGGGAGGGCTCAAATAGTGCTGTGAATGGCTCAGATGCATAATCTGCGACTCTCGTCAGCACTTACTCAGAAACACATAATGGCAATATCCACGCTGCTGTAACCAGCAGTGCAGAAGATGTGCTTCTTAAGGACACTCACTAACCCTCGTTCTTTAGTGTATTGGGCTCCAGGACACTGCACCTGTTTAAACCAGGCCTGACCCTGGCGCCCAAGGGAGTGACATACAACAGCCCCTTTGTGGAAATCCCCCATGTCAGGGCACAGCCATCTGTCTGGGTCACCTCCGAAAGTTAATTCAGTTAGCACAGGTCCAAATGTAGGGGTGCTAATTTGAATTCAGCTGAACTTCTTTGCTCTGGAAATCAGGCTAGAAATCTGCCAGGAATTGGGCATCTTGCATGATTTCCAGTAGTTTGGGGGCCTTCCATTCTTTGTTGTCTGGTCCAAATGATCAGAAGAATAAACCTTCCTTGTGATAAGTTGTGATATTTTGCTCCTGGTCTGGTCTGAAGGTGCAGGGGGATGAGAAAATGAACAGCAGCAACAAGGTAAGATGTTCTCTTGGTACGTTATCAAGGTATGACTGAAGTGAACACGATGTCAAACCAGCGAGCTGCCGTACTGCAGTCTCTGGCCCTGTGCAGATCCCTGTCAAAGCTCAGGCTTTCTGCTGGATTGGGGCATAAGTTAGGAATGAAGAAGTGGGTCTCTCAGCAAATTCACCTGTCCCTCAGAGCTAACGAGTGCCTCCAAACGGCACTGCCACTCGGCCTTGCCTTTGCAGTGCCGCCCAAAGATGCCCTTTCCAATTTAAATAGACCATTTTCATTGCTAACTACCTGGTCTCATTTAATACGTGTATTGTCAGCACATGCCCGCAGAGCTTCCTGTTGCTCCAGGCCTGGCTTTAGCTCCTCATTTGCTTTGCTGGGAAATTGACCTGCTCCTAAGCATGGAGTTGGCTTACACGGGGTTTCAAAACATCTAACTGACTTAGGAGCACAAATCTCACCAAAAGCCAGTGGGGCTGGCTTACGCTCCAAAGTCACTTAGGGCATAGCTACAGCACGGCTGTGAGCAAGCCTCCCAGTGCAGATGTGCAGACTCATGCTAGCTCTGTTAGAGCCGGCAAGTTGAAAATAGCAGTGTAGACATTGCAGCTTAGGCTCTCAAGCCCAACCGACCTTCTGGGTTTGAGCTGGCTAGCCATAGTCTCTGCTGAAGTCTCAATGCTCACATGGCTATTTTTAGTGCACTAGCTCAAGCCAAGTTAGTGTGAGTCTGTCAATCAAAAGGCTCGCTTCCAACAGCTATGTAGACATACCCCGACATGCTTTTGAAAATGGTGCTAGTGTAGGTGGGAGAGAACTGTATCCAATGCCATGTCGGGAAGCATGATTGAGACTTGGTAGGTGGGCTTTGTCCTGGCCACAGCAGTTTGGGGAGCCTTTTCCTTGAAACCGTTTCCAGCAACAGTCCTATTTCCACAAAGCATGTGTCTTTCTGGTGGTGCACTCAGATTTGGTGATAAGTGGTTCTCGTGTTGGCAGATGGTTTACCCTGTTCCAATACAGAAAGGTGTGGGAAGCTAGTTGGATAAATTTCAATGGAACCATCTTCTGTTGGAATCTGGGGATCCGTGAAAGTGCATTGATTGATCAGATTGATTTTGCTAGAGTTGCATCTCGTAAGAAAACCAGAAAAAGTTCTGACAACGTCAAAACATCCTGTTTCAACATTTTCAGGATGAAGCATTTTGATTTTTTCACTAGGAAGCAACTTTTCATTTACATTTTTTTAATTTTGTATTATATATTACAAATAACAAAAGTCAAAATAGAAACAAAAAATTTTGAACAACCTAAAACATTTTTTGTTTGAAATATTCCTTCGCAGAGAATGTCATAATTTTCTATTTCCATTCCCATTTGGAATGATGCCTAATTTTAAAATCTCAAAATTTTCCATGAAATGGAACTTCTGTCCTCTATCTAGCTCAACCACTAGTATTAGACTAGCACTCGGTGCTGGTGAAAACCCCAATCTGTGCATTTCTGCAGGAAACATGACATCTGGTGGAAGAAACTGCACTCAGAGGATGCACTATTTTGTTTTTTGTTTGTAATATTTTTCCAAAATTTGATTGCCCACATTTGCAGTTTTTGCAGAAATTTGTAGTTATTCATTTTCACAACAGTCATCTTTGACCACCTATGACATTATTCACAGGAGGAAAACCCTTGATCTAAAAGAGACATATTTCAGTGTTCTGTGCCTCATTTCTGGCATCTTTTAATTAACTCCTTATGCAGTCTGAAGTATTAAAAAGAGCCCTGTGCATGGACATGACTCCATCCACAGATCTACCTGTCCCAGTGCTAACTACCTCCATAGCACCTCCGTCCCCATCACAGCGTCTCTGTATTTTTGGGTCCCCAGTGGGGGAGGGGAGAGAGAGTGAGTGGGGCAGGAGGAGAAGTTGGGAGGGGCGCAGTGTGAATCCCGTGGGGCTCTGACCAGAGGGTGCCCCTGGCAGTATGACTCCACCCGTGCTGTACTGCCAGGGAGCTGCGGCAGGGGGGAGAGAGCCAACATGGAGGAACGGGGCCTCTGCATGCATAGCTCTGGCCTCCTGCAGCTTTGGAGGTGTGTCCTGTTCTATGGGACAGCTAGGCAGACAAATGCCATTCCCCCCAGATGGAGCAATGGGGAGGGGGGGGTCTCCATGGAAGGATCCTAGCTGAGGTTTCTCCCACAGGGCCTTCTCCAGGAGGCATCTCGCACGAGGGGATGATCTGGCCCATAACTATTCATTATTCTGTCTCTCGAATGTTTAATTCTCTCAGAGACCACGCTGATCCCTCTCCCTGGGCAGCTTTCCATCTCACCTTCTTGGAATAATTCCATCCATTCTGAAACTTAGCACTACGTGCGATCCCATGGTCTCAGTCGGTGCCAGGGGAAGCGCCTTCATTTCGGCTAGTCAAACCCTGACTCCCACTGTGCCCCCTGAGATTAGAGGGTGCCTAAGAGGAGCACCAGCCACTTCAAGGGAGACAAAAATAAGATCTCTAAAACCCAGCCCACAACCCTCATTTGTATCCATTGCTTGAATTTGAGGTGTTTCGTATAAAATCACACTCAAGGCATGATCTTGCCTTCTCTTTTTATCTCTCCTCCTCCTAAAAAATGACAGTTCTCAGAGTTTTCTTTCCACTTAAGGCAGCAGATTTTCCAAAGGGCAGTTCCCTTTGGTAAGAGCAAAATACACCTCCAATTTAATTGCAGCCACAAACCTAGGTGAACTGTGCTTCCAAGCATCTGATAGCAGGCACAAACCAGGCATCCTAAATGGAGGGGCAGGTCCTCAGATTTAGACCCATAATTCTTTCTGTTTTATTAGGACAGTCAGTGACATCTGCTCAAGAGTCATGCCAAGGCCCTGCCTTTAAACTATATATGGATACAGCTCTCTCTCTCTCTTTATATATATATAATGTATTACAGACATTACATAATTATAATGTATTACAGACATTACGTAATGTCTGTAATACAAGCACAAAAGCCTGAAGTGAAAAGGTCAGCGTTTTGGCGTACAAGAAGCCTAGCTTTACACTGGATCGATAAGAACTCCAGGACCTCAATAGGAAAAGATCACTTTGAAACCGCTACACAATTTACCGCAAACATAGCTGCGTTATTTTCCCCTGAAGCCTCAATGCTCCAAGCACCATGATAGTGCAGCACTACGTAAGCTTAAAAAGATATGAAAATAGCCCCAACTCCTCTAATTAAAATCAAGCCTGAAAACTCTGAAGTGCTGGCAAAGAAAGGCGTCGTCGTGATTGAAGAGCACATATCTCAGCGTGAGAGGCTAGTCCTCTCCTGTTTTCCGGTGCTCAAGGGCATGATGAAGGATTGCATGATGTGAATTAAAATCAAACAAGAAGCCATACCACAGGACGTGTGTGTAAACAGATTAATTTGTGAGGGGGCATGGAAATAAGTGACTGGGAAACATCTGATTGATTTAGCCAGATTTTGATTTGTAACACACAGGGCTAAGTTTAAAAGTCAACAAACTAACAAAAACATGTAAATGAGTAACTTTCTTTGGGGGCCGAGGGTAAAAAGGAATCTCAGCTACCGATTCAGCTCCATCGGACAGTTTAATTGGCTGATGGTTTCCATCGCAGAATGTTGGGGGTTGAATGCTATTACGGTCGGGGTGTTGGAACAGTCTGCATTGCCTTCAGGTTGCAGTGAGTGTAGCTCCAGCAAACAGACTGAGCTGGGGGGCAAGTTAAGGTCATACATCCATTGTTTAGCAGGACAATATGAAGGCTGAAGTCCCAGCAGCATGGATCTTGGGGGCCAAATTCACCTCTGGGGGAGCACAAAGGGAGAAATTTCACTGCTCAAGACCAGCCTCATTATTTGTATTATGGTCACACCTCGAGGCCTCAGAAGAGATCAGGTCCCCATTGTGCTCAGTGCTGTACAGATACCTGGTGAGAGAGAGTCCCTGCCCTGTAGATTTTACAGTGTAAATAAACAAAACAGTTCCCTGGTGGAAGGCGAAGCAGACATAGGGGAAGTCACTTGTCCAACGTTGATAGCAAAGGCAGGGAGAGAACCCGGGGTTCCTGAATACCATGCCAGTGGGGACCACCCTGCATGCAGATTGTTGCTACCACCGAGGTGCTGTGTGGAGGGATTGAGTGGATGCACTCTTGAGGGTTTGCATGGATTTACAATCTACAGAAGCTGTGGAGGGAATTGCTTTGCTGCCTCGAGAGCTGAGCAGAGCAAGGCCTTTGCCCCCTTCATGGCAGTGGTGTATCTTGTAGCAACCCTGTGTGACTGTATGAGGCCTGGTCTATACTGCTGGCAAAATTCGGTGTCAGTCTACGGGAGTTATGCATAATTCCCATTGATTCTGTAACTTCCCTTTAGCGTGCCATCTCCACTGCGCTGCGTCGATGGGAACTGCGTACCTGTTGATGCAGCAGTACGCTTTCTGGGGAGACGGTGTTATTACATCGACTTCTGGATTGATTGACCAGGTCTTCACTGCCGCTCGATCGAACCGGCACAATCCATCTGATGGCGGCATAGCCTTAGACTCCGGTTTCCTTTGCTGATGCTCGGCTTTCCTTCCCGTCTGCTTTTTCTGTCACACCTGGTCTGAGCACCATGCCAATATGCGTGGATGGTGGGAGGAGTGGGAGCTGCCCAGACCAATAGTTAGGTAGTGGGTGAGAGGCAGGATTCTTGCTTTCTTGTTTGATAGACTCAGACTATCAAACTAGACTATAGACTTTAAAGTCAGAAGGGACCACTCTGATAATCTAGTCTGACCTCATGCACGACGCAGGCCACAGAACCTCACCCCCCAACCTATGAATGAGTTACTGAAGTCCTCAAATCATGGTTTAAAGACTTTAAGGTACAGAGAATCCACCAGCAAGTGACCCGTGCCCCATGCTGCAGAGAAAGGTGAAAAACCTCCAGAGTCTTTGCCAATCTACCCTGGGGGAAAATTCCTTCCTGACCCCAAATATGGCGATCAGCTAAACCCTGAGCACGTGTGCAAGACTCACCAGCCAGACATCCAGAAAGAATTCTCTGTAGTGACTCAGAGCCCCCCGGTCTAACATCCCGTCACAGGCCACTGGCCATGTTTAGTACCACTAGTCAAAGATCAGTTAATTGCCAAATTAGGCTGTCCCATCATACTCTTCCTTCCATAAATTCAGCAAGCTCAGTTTTGAAGCCAGCTAGGTTTTTAACCCCACTGCTCCCCTTGGGAGGCTGTTCCAGAATGTCACTCCTCTGATGGTTAGAAACCTTCGTCTAATTTCAAGTCTAAACTTCCTGATGGCCAGTTCATATCCATTTGTTCTTGTAGCCACATTGGCGCTGATCTTAAATAACTCCTCTCCCTCCCTGGTATTTATCCCTCTGTATTTATAGAGAGCAATCATATCTCCCCTCAGCCTTCTTTCGGTTTTGTTGTGCGGATCAGCAAAAGCTATATTGCTACTATTACTGAGCAAACAAAATAAAAAATCCACTTGACTCAAAAATATGAATCACAGTGAAGGCAGAGGAGAATATTAACCAAATTCTCAATGTGGGATTATATTCCATGCTGATAAATGGCAAGGGCTTCATCTTCCCTAAGACATTTTGGAGCAGTGCACAGTTGCATTTTGTCAACCTCTAACTCACCTCGTGGAGCTTTTGCTCTCCCTGTTTTACCCTGGAAGAATGCCATGAGACCTGAGGGCCTAATGCAAAATCCATAGGAATCGTGGAAGGATTTGGGTTGATTTAATGTGCTTTGGGTCAGGCTCTGAGTTAGTTTGCCATTGGAGCTTCATGAGAGTTAGCGTATAAGCAGTGCTGTAGCTTGTTCCTTCTGGCGTCACATCAGGAAATTGAAGGACTTAACCAAGGCCGACTTCGGTTCAGCTATCAGAGGACTAGAAACCCGCTGTCCAGGCTGTCATTTCAATTAATCCTGCTACTGTCCCATTGCTTGCCCTATTTCCCTGCGTGGGGTGCTTGGTAGTGCAGCCGTTCACGGATGGCTTTCTGTTACTCTCTGCAGTCCTATCGTTTAGCATGCAATGTCTTAGGTCACCCTAAATTTCTGTACCAGTCCATGGAGAATTTCTGTGGCGGGCAGGAGAGATTTCAGCAGAGCTCATTTCATTAAACACTGCAGCGGGGATAATGGCTCGTCGTTCTGCAGGCCCTCCCCCGCATGACGCAGGTAACTGTCCAGTTCCAGGAGCCTCGCATTTCACACTCCGCTGGCCATGAAATTAGTTTGGGACTCAATATGTTTGGTCATGACCACAGAAACAGGCACAAGCAGTCTGACGTGTCATGAGAACACCATGAGGAGAGGAGATTCAAACAGCATGTCAGGTCTTCAAATGCTGCTTTCAGGTTACGCAACGTACCATAAACTGAATACAGTTACATGCCATTTTATGGCATTTTGATTGGCTAAAAGCCACCCTGGCAGCTACATGCATGGGAAGAAATCATTGAGGGCCTGATCCCAAGTCAATGAGACTGACTTCAATGAGTTTTGGATCAGGTCCTTAAAATATAGTCCCTGGATTCCCAATGCCAGTGCAGTAGTTGCCACCAGCACCTTGGTGCTTTGATAAAGAGCACGGGGCTGTTGCAGAGGGTGGGAAAGATCGAGGAGTAGGGGGAGCCCTGGCTTTGCCTGCCCCTATGTGCTGATTGATGGGGAAATATGCTGCGCCTCTTCATCTGTGCAGCAAATTGCTCTCCCCACGCACAGGGAGGTAAAGTGCCTTCTGGGTCAGTCCGGCTCCACACCACCCCTTCCTGTGGGCTGGATGCATGATTTGCCTCCCCAATGTCTGCTGAAGGCTGATGACATCTAAAACTGGCCCAGAGTGGACAGATGCTGGGGTGGGATTTTCGGGCGTGGAGGTGACGTGGTTGGAGCAGTGAAGTGATTTTACATTTCCTGTGAGTTATCTTCCACCCTGCAGAGAATCCCCATCACAACTGCATTCTGTGGTAAGATGTTCTGCTGCACAGTTATCAAATGGGCATCTGCCTTGAATGCAGCGAAGGGCTTTCTGTCGGGTGGAACAGCACGAAAACACTGGTTCCCAGGGCACCCGGGGCATGATACAGGGTAATTCAGGGTGGTGATGTTATGCATAACCTGAAAGTAGCACTTGAAAGGCACCAGCTTTCCACTGAGATCTAAGGACACAATCCCACTGAACTAAGTGGGACCTGAGTTACTGATCTCAAGGGGAGCAGGAATGGGCCCTAAATGGCCAGGCTTCACGTGAAATTGATGATGACCAGGAAGGCCTGTGCTGATGCCTGCTACTCTGTGCTCTCTGCAAATTGCTCCGTCTCCTGTGGGGTAGAACCTACTCCTCTGAGTAGTAACCCCATTACCAATGGCGGTGATTGCATTCGACACTTCCCAAAGATAAGACTCTGAGACTGCTGCATGTTACCTGAATTACAGCTCTCTCAGTGTTGCTTTGTGTTCAGTCCAGTCTATTTGTTGCCTCTAATCACAGAGTTAGACTGTAAACTCATCAAGGCAGGGACTGTCTTTACAGTGTAGGTTTGGGCAGCACCTAGCACAGTGCAGTGCCAATGCCTGATTAAGCCCTCTGTGCACTACAAATAAAAGATGATTGCTATAATAGTAGAGGTCCCAAGTCATTGCCCTGACTGCTGAATTCATGAAGAGAAGGTTTCATGAGCTGCATTTGGAACATCTTGAACCAGTCAGCATCGACAGGAAAAATGCCTCAACACCTCTTTTGTAATTGCCAGGAAAAGTAGCAACATTCCCACCTGTAAATCCAAATCTGGCAGAGCACTTCAGCACGTGCTTCCCTTTAAACACATGCTTAGATGCTTTGCTGGACCAGGGGCCCACTACGGGAAATATCTAGAATCCCACCCACTTTAAAGTCCCACTGGGTTGCCCATTATATACTTAAATCAGATAATTTAACTATTTTTTTAACAAAAAAATCGCATTATATTAGCTGTAAATTAAAGTAACTGACAATTTTATTTAGAGCTCTTAAACTGCACATAAAATGTCCTACAGTTTTTAACTTATTTAAATGCAAATTTACAGCTTAATACAGGAAAAATGACATTGTTATGCTAATCACAACAGCTTTCGTTTCTTCCACCAAATACTGATTTTCTTTCTTTTGTTTCATATGCATTATTTCCTTCTCCGCCTCTCCCATCACCACTCCAGCACAGATAAACCTCTTCAAGGTTTTCTCTTAAAGTTTCCATTCTACAGACAGCAATGTTCTCTGATTCTTTGTGCTCGACCAGCATGAAATGCTCTCTGGAAAGAGTGCAGCACTGCATTCACCTTGCTGAAGGAATGTTATACATACTGTAAATGGAGAAACATTGCATTGCCTTGTTTTCAGACAAGAAGGAATGCCTCTTATTGTGAGCCCCTTTTGGAATGACAGGAGAGAAACTAATCACCATGAAACCTGAGGAAAGGCCTTCCAGTTTTGGTAAGCTGTTTTTCCTTCCTCACAGGAATAAGAGCAAATGGATATGGAAATGTCAAAAAAGAAAATCACCAGCCTAAACATATAAGACACTGAAAACAAGTAGATTCAGTTTCTCAGGATAATATTTCTTCCTTTCTCCCACCCTTTGTTTGTCTCATCTGTTCAGGCCCTGATTTAGTTTAGATTTAAGCATATGATTAAGTCCCATCCCTATTCAGCCAAACACTTACACACGTGCTTGGTTTAAGACCTATGAAAATTAATTAAAGTTAAACATGCTGAAATGCTTTCCTCAATAACGTGGACTTAAACATGTGCTTAAATGGTGCATAACAACTGGAACAAGCTACCAAGGGAGGTGGTGGCTTCTCCTTCTCTTGCAGTCTTCAAATCCAGGATCTTCCCCCATGACTGCCTTTCTGAAAGAGATGCTTTAATCAAACAAGTTATTGGGCTCAATGCAACCATAACTGGGTGCAATTCTGTTGGCTTGTTTATACAGGAGGCCAGACGGGAAGACCTAATGATCCCTTCTAGCCTTCAAATCTACAAATCTTAAAACTAAGTGTGTACATTGGGACCCTAGGGGCTGATCCTGCTGAGAGCTTTGTGCATTCCCATGCCCATGGCAGGGTACCTGCCCATGCAGGTTAGCAGAATAGGAGCCTTGAGCTATAGGCTCTTTTTTGCCCTATGCATAAGGTCCTGCTTAATTTGTAATATTGTGGAAATTGCAGATCCCGCAATATTAGGCTTCCACCATCATTTTTATTTTAATTAGCTTACTTTGCACAGTCCATGATTTTGCATACATTCTGATGTTTGCAACACACATTTTCCCCCCCATTAGTACAGCTGATAGCAGCTGGGGCTGTCAGCCCCATGGTCAGCTGGGGCTCCTGCTGTCAGCCCTGTGCATTAATGACTTTAATATAGTTGCAGTAAAATGTCTGGTTATTTAAAAAAAAAAAAAGGCAAATTACCAGGCATAACATAATACTTGAATGTTTATATTGTTCCAGCAATTTTTTCTTAAACAAGTAGGGTCTTCTCTGGCTTTTCCAAATTACTGCAATTAATAAAGGTTCACTGTGACTTCTCCGTGATTTTCCATGTCTTGTCCACAACTCAGCTGCAGTTATTTGACAATCACCCCACAGTTCAAGTAGGGCCTTATCTATGCATATCCCAAAATAATAACACTACTCCAAAATACAAAAGCAATACTCCATCATGCACACATGACCAATATCAAGTGTGAAGACACACCTCTTTTGTACAAAATTTCATCCTGCAAAATGATCCTGAATTCTACATCCAGCCACTTTCCTTCTGCACAAATATATGGCCAATTACAACACTGGTACCAGGAACCACAATTCCACTGACTTCCGGAGTTGTACCTATTCATGCCCATGCTAGGTCAGACCAAACAGGACAGACAAGGATTGTTGATCTAGTGGCAGAGAATCTGCTAGGTTAGGCTTCAAGCTTCCAATTGATATTATGCAGGTTCAAGCCACTGCTCTGCCACAGACTTTCTGTGTGACCTGTGCGCTAGTCACTTTGCCTCTTTCTGCCTCGGTTCCCTATCTGCAAAATGGGGATAACGGCACTTCCATACCTCACAGGTGTGTTGTGAGGATAACTGCATTAAAGATTGTGATAGTCAGATACTACCATGATGGGGGCCAGGGGAGTACCATGGATTGATAAATTGACCTCAGTGGCATAGGACCATCCCAGATTACGGTCTGGGTGTAGCAACAAAGCAAGGTTTGTGCATCCAATAGTACCTCCGCCATCAAGTGTTCAGGGAGCGGAAAAATCCTTGGCTCCATCGATACTGGCTGGACACGGGTGAAAGGTGGGGGCAGGGTGTATGTTGCAACACAGTAAATTAATCCAATTCCTTGAAATGTTCATAAAATAAAAAATCCATAAAAAAACTCCATTCAGGTCAACTGAAGTGTTTCATTTGGATAATTTCAGAATGGTTTGTTTTGATTGCAATCATTTAATTTTTTAAAAAAAACCTCTAATCAGCTTCAATTTCAAAACAAAAAGTCATTTCTAACCAGAAAATTGGCATTTTCTTCTGAAAATGTCAAAATGTGCCGACCAATTTAAAAACATATTTTTCAAGTGGAGAAATTAATCAGAATGGACCCTGTCCCACAAGTTTCAGTGTCAGAAACTTGGCATTTTCCAATGAAAGAAAGGTTTTGACAAAAATTCCTGATTGGCTCTAACTGGTGCTGTGGCCCACTGGGAATATTAGCTGGCGGCTGCTTCATGGCGCTGTGAGCACGGGGATGTAGCTGGCGTGGTTCACCATCCTCATTAACCTCCTCCTCGCCTAGGCCAAGGTGGCCATCTACAGCTCCAGGGAGAGGATGTTGGCTGAGGAGGAGCTCTGCGACTGTGGGGCCTATTTCTGTTCCTCCAGCCAATCACGTGTCTGGGCACAGTTCCTCTGGGACGCGTCCACTGGCTCCTTAGCTACTTTTTAGGAGCCGTGGGCTCTGTCTGGGGTTCTCTCTTTGGTGTCCCCTTCAGGTTCCCTCCGTTTAGCCCTTTGACCTTCACGCCTGTTCCCATTTGTTGTCCGCTAAAATTAGTTGTGTCCTGGACCCAGTGACTCCTCCCCTTAGACTGTGGGAGGGGCTTTTAGTTGACACCCGAATATAGCTCTAACTGTGATTGTAAATGTAACTGGTGGCCTTCCCAGGACAGTGCAAGTACATTCTCTAGGCTGAGCAAAACGGTTCAGTCTAGTTGTTAACACAGTGTGTTGGTGCGGAGGAATGTATTTATAGGTTGGGTTGCCTTGTCCTCACAAATCAGAAAACAGGAATCCAAAAACGAACAAGCTTTGCTGTAGTTCTGCCTCTTAAGAGAATGGTCAGAGGGCTAACCGTTCAGTGTGAAGCCACAGTCAATATGGAGATAGCACCAATTCTCAGCTGTTGTGAATCAGCCTAGCTCTATTGACTCTGGCCTCTGATTCTGATCTCAGGAACCGCACTATGCATCAGGAGTAACTCCATGAAAGTCAGTGGAGCGAATCTCCTGTAAATGAGATCAGAATCATGCCCTAAACAGCTGCAGGCAACTTAAAAAAACCAACAGGGATTAATAAGATTTTAATTAAATTGCACTCAGTGAGCTTCAGTGCAAGGCACTGTGGGAAAGGCAGCGCTGTGAGATGGTCCCTGGAATAATCAGATGAAAATAATGATGTTTAGGGCCTGGGTCCATTCCAGCCAGCAGGCACTAGTTTCTGGGGTGAAAAAAGTGAAGTTCCAGTCCAAACAAATTCATGCTTTTTGCCCTCAACTGGGAAAATTGATAGTTTTGCCAGATTTTGCCAGTTTTCAAAGAAAAAAACCCAGCTTTTCATGGTAAAATGTGTCTCCCACCTGTGGCAATTGTTTTGCATTATCTCAGACAATTAGAGGCGGGAATGAAACACTTACATTGCACTTTGCCTGATGTCAGGTTGGGAAAAAATGCCAAGCTCTCTAATGGCTCTGCTTCACTTAGCTGCTCCTGAGCAATTAACACTGCTAGAATTGCTGGGTTATTAGGGCTGGGAAGAACTGCTCGTCACTCCTTCTCCAGTATCCTGGCAGGACTGATGAGGGGGAACAAACGTGTGTAAAGGTCCTGGCCAGAGGCTTCTCCTGTGCTATAGAAGTTAATAGATGTTATTACATGCATGTTTCCAGGGATGGAATTAATCCCAGTGGGCTTAATTTGATCCTGCATCTTGCCAGCTTTGCAATGCTCAGTGGAGTGCCACTGACCTAGAAGTGAAGTAGCATGTTATTATTAAATAGCTATATTACAGTAAAAGCTATTATTATTATCACGTATATTTAGGGAAGGGCCTTATTATGTCCTTGGTTTTATACAGGTGAGAGCTGGACAAAATATTTTGTCTGACATATTTTTGTGGGGGGAAAAAAGCAGAGTTGGTGGGCCTAGAGCAGTTTGTGATTTCGTCCATTACATCGAATTATTTGTGTTGAAAACAGAACAAACAAAAATAAATGTCAGAAAAAAGTCAAAAGGTTTCGACCCGTTCAGTTTGAGGAGACTTTTCATTTAGAAATGTCTTTCAAATAGGTTTTGAAGAATTAAAAACCAAAGAAATGCTTGAAATTGAAACAAAAAAGAATTGTTTTGGTTGCATAAAATATTTCCTGTGCCCTGACGTGATTTTATTTTTATTTTTTTGGTGCGGGCAGGAGGCACACCATTTCCAAGAAACCAAAAAATCCATGATTTGTCTGTCTTAGAGTCACACAAAGCTGGGTCCTGCTGTCACCAAAGTCAATGGCAAAACTCCTATTAGCTGTAGCAGTGTAGAAAGAAGCCCATAATGAGAGATGTTCCCTGCCTTAAAGAGCTTACAATGTAAATAAGCATGACAGATAGAGGAGGAGAGGGGAAGTGACTTACCTAAGGTCACTTATCTGGGAATAGAAGCCAGCCTCTATGCCTCCCCTTACGTTCCAGACTGTTTTGCTCTCATAATGATGAATTGATCCCAGTAGTTTCAATGACTAGAATGGGTAAAGAAACGAGATGAAAAGCCACATCTTACTGAGCAGAGACAGGAGTAAAAAGCTATTCAGCTGGTGTGGGGAAGAGCAAAGCACTATTGTGTGCATTAAGCATGGGTGGACTAGTCAAACAGCCTCCTGTGAGAAATATTAATCATCAGTACAAGACACTTAAATAGTCTGTTGTGAAGAGCAGAATACAGTGTGCAGATTTATTCAATTTAATATAGAGGAGAGAGAGAAAATAGAAACATTCTGGACCTGATCCAACTCCCAGTGAAGTCAATGAGAGTCTTTTGTTACTGTTAACTGGTGCTGAATCACTCTTTTCAAGAGTTTTAAAGTAGATTGGGTAGTATATTTAAAACACTGGGGTTATAATGTGGAATGTAAGTTCCTGGCACGACTGGAGAATTAGAAATATTTATGTCTGTTCACTATTCCATTAAAAAGTTGCTAAGATATTGAGGGATGCTTCCTCCAGCTCCAGTGCATTTAATTGGGTCATGGCCACAGCTAAACTCGGAAAGGGACTCATGGCTAATGGAAATAAATATCTCTGCTGTGTAACCCAGGATAGAAAATTCGAAGGTCAGATGTGTCTATTGTGTCCCATTCATACAGCTTTCAATAGTTTCTTGTTTCAAATACGTGTCAATCCTTTCCCAAAGAGTCTTATTGTAAGTGTGTGTGTGTGTGTGTGTGTGTAGAGAGAGAGACACCTTGTCTCAGGTTCCTAGGCATACCACAATAAAAAGTAAGGCTTGCACCACTTTGCTTCGCTTGGCTATGTGTTAACATGTTTTCAACAGTTTTTGAGCTAATAATACTGAGCATGAAAAAATGACACCATGCTTGGATTAGGAGACTCCATACCCCTACATGATACTAACACCTGGTTCATGCGCTGTTTGCTCTCTGGAATCTAAGCTTCCATTTTAAAAAAAGAGTAAGGACTGGTCTCCACCGAAAACTCACCTTCCCTCATTGCTTGGGGCTGTGAAAAATGTCATGCCCTGTGCAATGTATTTAGGCCAACCTAACCCAGACTGTATATGCAGCTTAGTCAACGGAAGCATGAGTCTGTCAAGCTAGATACTGCGGCTCAAGAGGGTGGATTTACCACATTGACAGAAAACTCCCTTGTGTTGCTGTAGTACGCATCTGTGCTACAGCCTTGTGCCACTGTGCAGCTTCTAGTGGGACCGTAAGCTTAAGTCTCCAGCTGTTATGGCCGCTGAAATACCCTGGGAAATGTGAACCCAAAGCAAACTCTCTCTGAGTGGGGCGTGACCCTCCCTGTTCAGCTCAGCTGGTGCTACCGTGGGTCCCTCGTGATCCCACTTTAAACGTTCACCTGGTTAATGATTTCACTCTGCATCCAAGCTCGTGAAAAGGAAGGGCAGGGTCAGGTTGGGAAGATCTGGACAGTGTGTGGTGAGTGCCAGCTTGGGAGAGAATCGTCAGGAGGAGCCAACCTACAGGAGCCCAGCATGGCACCTCCCCCAGGGAGCAGCCAAGTTCAAGAAGCCCAGGGGCAGGTGAGCCTCTCCAAGGGGAGGACAGGCCCTAGAACTGTTAGTTAAATTGGAAAAGATGGGGATGAATGTGAAAGTTG
>ML675650.1:2627934-2656306 GCA_007922155.1 Mesoclemmys tuberculata | reverse complement strand
GCGAGCGAGCAGTCTAGCGCCCCGGCCCCTTGGCAGGGCGGGCGAGCACGGAAGCAGTCTAGCGCCGGGTTGGAGGAGGGGTTGTGCGGGTATCCGAGGTCAAAGGGACAGGGGGAGGGGGACGCAGGCCCACCCGACTCCACTGCGTCCCAGCCCAGGGCCCTAACAGTGGCAAAGGCGTTGCCACTGTGCCGGCGGGGTCCTCCCGCAACACACCAGCGGTGGCAGGCCCTTGGCCGCAGCCCCAGTTGGAGCTGCCCCCTGGGCTACTTCCTCCCCACCAGTCCCGGGTACCTCCTTCCGTGGGCTCCGGGGAATAGACGGCTCGGGGAAGGTTGAGTAGGCCCTCCTCATCGGCAGGTGGGAGGTCGGGGAGTCCTTCAGCGAGGGGCAACTCCTCCAGGTCGCAGGCCTCTGGGGGTACTCCGGCGTCAGGTAGTTCCTCCAAGTCAGGGCCCACCTCGGGGGGTGCTGCGGCGGGCAACTCGTCCAGGTCCGGACCCGCCTCCGGAGGGGGTTCCCACCCCAGAGGGTCCCGGGGCTTGTCCCACTCCCTGGTATCCGGGGGCCCGACCCAGTCATCCGGTCCAGAGCGGTAGGGCCGCTCCCAGCCCCTGAGTTCCGGAGAGGCCCTACGCTGAGCCTCGGTCCGGCGGGGCTCCGGCAGGGGCTGCAGCCGGCGTGAAGGCACGTCTGTCCTCACTGGCCGTCTGCCCCTTACTGAGCAGCGGGCCCTGCCTTTTAACCCCTTTTCCCTGGGGGAAGTCCCGCCCTCCGCGGAGGGGATTGGCCAGTCGGCTGGGCCTATCTCAGTCCGCCTCCGGGATTGACGGGCAGGCAGGGGTTTTAAATCCTGTGGCGGTTGTGTTTGGGGCAGCGGCCCTTTCTGGGGCCCAGCCGCTCGGGAAGGTCCCTGCACCTTCCTACAGTGATGTTTCCATAAAAGAACGTGCTGCTACTGCACAAATGAAGGCAAAGATGACTCTGGGAGTTCAATCTGAGGCTAAAGTGGGACCTCAAAATGGGGTCCTTTTGTCATGCAAGTCTCCACTTAGTCTTTAAGTGCTGCTAACATCCCCAAATCCGACCTGTGAGACCTTTGTCAATCTCTCTGCTGAGGAGGGTGTAGGCACTGTTTAATGAAAGCAGGCAATGGTTTTTTTCCTATGGTTTTAGGAATACTTTTCTTGGGAGGCCCTGCAATGGATAAATGAAATGCAGCGCCTACCTCACTATCGTTATGATTTGTAATCTAGAGACTTCTACGGAGATCATGGCCCCATGGTGCTAGGTGCTGTACATGCATGTACTGAGAAACAGCCCAGCCCAAAAGAGCTTACAAGCTAGATAGACAAGACAAAGGGTGTGTGGGGTCAAAGAGGCACATGAAAGGGAAGCATCTGCCTCAAGGTCAGTGGCGGGGCAGGGAACAGAATCCAAATCTTCAGTCCGGGTTCCTCCCCAGTGGACCAGGCTGCCTCCTTTATCTGCTGGTATAGTTTAAGATGCATCAAAATGTCTGGCTAAGTCAAGGTCAGGGAACCGCCGAACACTTAAGCAAAGCTTCATGCACTTCTGACCACATGCTGATGATAATGGCTTCCACAGACAGCATGTCAGCAACTTCTCAACCGAACATTTTTTTCATTGGAAAAAGCCGATTCCTCAACTTAGAAGCTTTTTGTGGAAAAGTATCGATCTTGATGAAAATTTTGTCGGGGAGGCAGCTCAGGGCCAAGCTGGAATTTAGGGTAAAACAGACAAGGGTAGTCAACTGTGCAGTAGGGAGACCAATCCGATGCGATGGGGGAGACTAAGGGCATGTCTACACTGTGACCGCCACAGTACACAGTTATGCCACTGCAGTGCCAAAGTGTGGGCGCCTCCTGCATCCACAAAGGGGTTTTTTCATCAGTGTAGTTAATCCACCTCTCTGAGAGGCCGCAGCTCAGTTCACAGAAGAATTCTTCCATCAACCTGGCCATGTCAACACCGGGTCTTAGACTGATGTAACTACAGCATATAGGGCACAAAATGTTTCATAGCTGTGAGTGACATAGCTAGGTTAGTCTAATTTTTAAGTGTAGACAACGCCTAAGGTACAAGTCCCTGCTTGATCGGGACTAAGGACTTGTACCTGGATCTCCCCCAGCTCATGTGAATGCCCTCGCTGCCAGGCTATTGGCTATTCTAATGGAGTGGGGGGTCTCTCTCTGCATTCTCCCCCCCCCCCCAAAAAAAAGAAGCTTAGAAAGGTCTTGGTTTTGTTCCACACTGGAATGAAAACCAATTCCAAACCCTTGATATTTTTTGGAAAACAGCATTCTTGTTTTCTGGCCAGCTCTTCTTACACTTGTAGGGGAGCCCAGAATGTCATTTTAAACACTTCACCCTCGCTCCATCTTCCTGAATTTCCTGTAGCCATTTGCAAAATAAGGCACTTTAATGATTTAAGGAGCTAAGAAGTTAACCCTGGATAGTTTGCCACTGGTGTATAAACAAGGAAGGAAACAAGCTACAAAACTAATAGCTGATGCCCCCAGGGCCTGCTGCCCCCACTCTACCTGCCTCGTCTCTCTCTTTCGCAGATCCCATTTAACAGGGAAAGTAATTGACCACCAGACCAATTTACCAAGGGTCGTAGTAATTCCCCATCACTGACCATTTTTAAATCAAGATTGGATGTTTTCCTAAAAGCTCTGCTCTAGGAATTACTTGGGGGCAGGTCTCTGGCCTGCGTTATCCAGAAAATCAGATTAGATGATCACAGTGGTGCCTCCTGGCCTGGGAATCTCAGAATCTCTGAATTTGCTTTCTGAAAGCTCTCGGAGAGTTGACCTGACATGCTGTGAATCTTTTTGGGAAGCAAATGTCAGCAGCACAGGCATGCACATTCGCTAAAACTAGATTTTATATTCACGCACGAGAATACTTAGGCTAGACGTGAGTGTATGCTCAACCAAGCAGGGACCAAAAACTGTCGCCTGTGACTTATCTGACCTCAAGAAAAGCTGTGTAAGCCCACAAGCGTCTCTCTCTCACCAAAAGAAGTTGGTCCAATAAAAGATATTACCTCCCCCTTCTTGTCTCTCCAATCACAATGAAGTAATACAGCTCAATATCAAAGAGTGAATGTTCACAGATAACCATTTGTTATCTATCCATGCTATGAAAAAATGCCATACTGGAAAGAAAAAGAAAAGTAACTCATCCTAAATACAGCACTTTCTAAATATAGATCAACTACTCCTCATAATACCCCTGTTCTATATTATAGATGAAAACCTGAGAGAAAGGTTAAGTCATAACCCTATGAAAAGGATGGATCTCCAAAAATTCCTTTTTTTTTTTTTTGCATAATACTAATTTTTCTTTTGTTCTTTTCATAAGGGGCCCTAACCCTATGAACATGAAGGATTTTTTGTTTTGTTTTTTTGGACAGGGGAGGGAGGATGGGAGCTTTGAGTCAAAAGGATTTTTTTGTTTTGAAATTTTAGTACATTTTTAAGAAGTTGTAAAAAGGGGAGGGAAAGGTTGGAATCAAACCAAACATGTTGAAATTAAAGGAACAAAAGTTTCTGATATGCCTGAACCAGGATTTTTGGTTCACAGAAAGGTTTCAATTTTTCATCCTGATTCAGGGCAGGGAAAAAATCTGAAATGTCAAATATTCTCACAGGATGGGAAATCCATTTCTCACCCAGCCCTAGCCAGTATAGGATACAGGACTGAAACTGGAGCAGCTTGTAAGGGCAGTTCATTCAACAGTTTCTTTCACCCAATCCTGGAATATTACCACAAATGGTCAAACGTGAAGTGGTACAATTACATCATCCTTTTTAATAAGCCTTTCATGGTCAAAATTATTCGGCTGGCAGGTAAGTTTAGGAAGGCTTTGCATTTGAATTTTGAGACCCATTTTCATACATTCAAGAATGAAAAGAAAATAAATTAGCGTGAAATTGTACTGATCTGTGCGTAGTTCATCAAAGAATGGTTCTTAGAAGCACTGCAGTTGAATAGAGGCACAGCACTTTGCAGCAATAATTACAACTAATATTGGACACAAAAAGATCCAGAGATAGTGCTGATCCCATCTAGAGAATTATTTCTTTGTCATGGATTTAAAGTGCTCTTTAAATGTTGCCGGCAGCGGTGCCCCAAGGGCACCAACAAATTAGGTAGGGGCTGAGTGGAACAAATTAACTTGTGGCTTCTTTCAGCTCGCTCTTTTCATTGTGCAAGCGACTAATTCTGACTTTTTGGGGACAGTTAATAAATGAGATCACAGTGTCACCGGGCTAAGCCTAATGGACACTTCAAGACCTTTCTCTGCAAGGTTTGTGTGAGTGTAGGCGAGTGGCAGCCAGTCCTGCACACAGCGTCCCAGCTCAGTTTTCCTTCTTGGATCCCCAGATAAATTCCACGTGGGTTTTTTTCCAGTCCAGGCACAACAGCCCAGCTTAGAACCTGATTTATGCCTGGGCATGCAGTGACACTGCACCTAGCGCAGGCCACACAACATGCAGTGGGAATGCTAAGGCTTAGGCAGGACAGATGCTGGCAGGACAGGTTTTAGAAAGGCTATAAAAGCATTTCGCACACACCATTCTATGCATTGCGTTTATATCAGTTTGCATTCATGTTGATGCCCATACTCTATGACGTGCCACATATCACTAAAGATTCATTTTCTGCATTCGCATTTAGACTTCTTCCCTGCAAATCTTGGTGCAGTCAGTGATGAGCATGGTGAAAGGTTTCACCAGGACATTGTGATCATGGAAGAAGGGTATCAGGGCAACTGGAATCCATCAATGCTGGCCAATTATTGTTGGACACTTAAACAAAAAGCCTCAGATACTGAGTACAAACAAAAATCATCAACAAAACATTTTTAGCTCAGTTGAACTATTGCAAAGCGTCAGCACCATTATGCGATTAAACACATTACATTCAGTAAAAGCCAATTTCTTGTTTCTCCAAATTCCTACGTGATACAAGCAGTCTGAAATTATATTTGTGTTCGGCTTCAAGCAGTCTAACATAATCAAGAAAAATTTCTGAGGAAGCAACATTTTCGAAAAAATTTGTTGTCCAGTGAATTACAGCCACCTTCTGCTCTTCCTAAGGAATGGCTGATCCCCTCTGGTGGGGCTCGTTGGATAGTCAGGGTTGGCTTGGACGCAGGCTCTTCAGCCCATGGGGCAAGCCCCCCTCTGCATTGAGCATGCCCCCAAGCACAGATCTCAGTGAAGTCTCATTGTACATGTTTGCTGGGACTCTGTATCCAGGAGCCAGCATTAAGACTGACACGGGTATCCTGTCTCCATGCAGAGGAAGCGTTGTTATCTGGAATTTCAGGGGTCTCTTTAGAGAGAGAATGCAGAGCATGGCCTAGGGACTCTATATAAGGCTTTTCTTTTTTCCAGCCCCCTTAGAGGTAGTTTTGATGGGAGGAAGCTGTGCTTTTTGCTTTCCCTACTGCTCCTCTTTCCAGAAAGGTACTCCTCTATGGAGTAGGGGCTTGAGACTACACTCACTGGAGTCAATGACAAAGCTCCCATTGACATTAAGAATGCAAGATCAGAGTCCCAAGTGGTGTCTGGGGAAGAACCTGTCCTTCAGGTTTGGCAGCTTTGCTCTTGCATGTTTGCAGACTTTTGATTTTGCTTCGGGTCTTGTGCCTTTTCATAGAAATGTTTGGGGAACACTAAGTGTTTTGGGCCCCAAATGTCAATCATCTGACACCTGCAATCCTTCTAAATATTTGCTTGTTTAATATTCTCACTCTGTTGCTGAGATCCTAAAGGGAAATAAAAGACATCCTCCTGCCAACCCCCTTCCTCCCCCACAAAGCAGCTTCTACTAAATGTATGGCTTTGCACTATGTTTATTCTGATGGGGCAGAGGGCAAAGGAAGCTCCAGTTAATAGAGTGGGGGCACTATAACATGAAAAGGGCATGCATATGTGCCTGCTGCTACAAAGCTGCAAATTCGCTTCTCCTCTCCTCACAACCCCTTTGAGATGAGTTGTCATGATCTCCCAGGTAAGCAAGATTTTCCTGTAAAGAATGTTCATCAGACAGCAGCAACATCCTGAACATAGCCATGTGTCTACAGCTGCTAGAGGGCTCACCCCAGAAATGCTCCTTTGCAAACCTTTCTTAGTCTCCAAACAATTACTAAGCCACGTGGATAATTACTTTCAAATTCCAGGGTATTTTTAAACTCAGCGAGTCGTACCTCAAGGAAGGGAGGTAAGACACAGCCTTGGGATAGAAAAGACTGGCACTCAGTTCTCATCTCCTCCACCGACTCCCAGGGTAAGCCCTTGAATGTCTTTGTGAGTTGGTTAATGCATTTAGTCTTCCTTTGTCTATTCAGCTGGTATACCCTTCAGAGCAGTGCCTGTCTCTTACTATGTCTCTGAGTAGTACCCAACGCGATAGGGCTGTGATCTTAGTGAGAGCTCCTAAGTACTTCTTCAGTTCCGAGTATAATAAGAAAGGTGTCTTTATTTAATTTTTATATTGCAGGTTTGCTTGGAAAGCAGTCGAACGTTGTTTACACTCCTAGCGTATCGCACTAAACATAGATAACGTAGTGAACTGGGATATTTGTTTAAAACATGGTGCATTAAATCTAATTGTGAAACTGTTACTAAAAAGCTTTGCTGTGTTAGACTTGCTGCTTTTCTTAGCACAGCTGAAAGCGAGTCAGAAGCGTTCAGCGGCTGGTTGTCTCAGCCCCTCCCATGACCGTGCAGAAGGAGCTCATTTAGAATATGAGAAGTAGGTCAGTCTAGTTTTTCCTATGCCGAATGATCAATAATTCACCAACAGCTATTGTGAAATCTCTGTTAAAGAACAGGTCACATCCTTCTGCTGGGGCAATGGGAGTGCGGGCTGCGCATTGGCCATGAGTCTGATCAAAGAGAACAGCTTGCTTTACGCTGGTGTGCTCCTGGCTGTGGTCTGCATGAATCTGCATCCATTTCTGGACGTTAAAGAATCCGGGGAGGGGTTTGTGGCTTGTTTTAAATTAAGAAATTGTACTTGTTCTGAGCACGGCAGCCCTCGGGCAGAGACTGCCTTGCAGGGAATATAAGCATAAACACCTCGCTGTTTTCAGAAAAAGGCTGCTCGTCCCGGTAGCTTCTCACAATGTTACAGAGCTGCAGACGGCGAGGCCCTTACCACACATTGTGGTACCTGGCACCATTGCTTTCATCCCAGGGCGGTAAGGGGGTCGCAGACTGCCTGCCCGTGACTAGATATTTGGGGGATGCTCCTTTATGCAATGAGTAGCCCTAACCCTGTAGATACCGAGGGCCACATTGGGATACCCATCTTTACTCACAGTGAGGTCCCACTGATGAAAAAGGACTCCTACAAAATGTGGACTAGTGGACTAACTACTGGGGGGAGTGGGGGTGGGGGGAGGACAACAGAATAGCCCTAGCATATAGGGACAAAATAAGACAGGCTGAGGCAGAAAATGTTACACCTGGCAAGGGACATACAAGGCAATAGGAAGAGGTCCTTTAAATACATGAGTAGCGAGAGAAAGGCCAAGGAAAGCGTAGCTCCTCTACTTAGCAGGAAGGAGAGCTGATCACTGATGACTTCAAGAAGGCTGAGGTCCCTTCCACCCCTAAATTCCTATCGCTGCAGCGGGGCTGCTCAAGGAGGAAGGTTTGAGGAGAGGGTATCCTGGTTTGGTCCTAGCCTGTGTTGTGTGTCCTTTACTTTCAGGGCCAGATCTTCAGCAGGTGTAAATTGCCAGTGGAGCTAGGACAGTTGCCCCTCAGCCTCTAAACCTCTCCATCCAGCTGCCCCCCTCCCCCTCCCATCTCACTTCCTTCGTTTCACCACCTCTAGTCTCTCCCTGCCCCTCGGAGCCTGCGGGTCTCTTCCCTGTCTCCCATAGGGCCCGCTAAGGGGTTGAGATGGAGCCATCCTAAGCTCCCCTTAGCCACCGGCCTGACCTCTCTTGGCTCAGAATGCTGCTGCACTTGGCTGGAGTGGAGGGGACAGGGACATACGGCCCTAAGGGACAGCTGCTCCCTGAACAGGTGGTATGGCCTGTACCTCCGTGGCCCGGCCCCTGCGCCAGTCCTTTGCACCTGGGGAAGCCAAAGTGGCTATTGACACTCACTGTGCTAAGTGTAAAAGGCCGCTCAAGCAGCCAGGCAGCAGGATCCAGGTCTGAAGTTATTGTCCTGGCCACAAAGGCCCCGGATTCACCCCGTGACTCAGGCGTGGAGTCACGACACTGGATTGGCCCTCAAAGCGCTGGCATGGAACATGAGGGGCTGGAGGCATAAACACTTGCCTTGCCTCTTGTAAGCTTAGGAGTGGTTGGTCCTCCTGCTGGTGGAGAGGGGGTGACTTGGTCTGGCCCTGTATTGCACGGCCTGCCAATGATGGGCTGAGTCATAGATCGCCTTCCTGACCTCCCTTCATGGGCTGCCACACGGCACCCAGCTGTGCGCACAGGTGAACAGCCGCGGCGGAGCCTGGCTAGCGCAGCTGAGACGGAGTGGAAGGGGAAGTCATCTGCACCAGGTATCGGACTGGTCCCGATTGCGACCCCCACCCCAGATCAAAAGGGAAGCAGGAACTGAGCTGCGGTCCTGGGGCAGTGCAGCTATGTGCTGCTCCTTGAACAGGGCTCATGGCAAGGCCCTATCGATGATGCCATGCAACAGGCTCATCAGCTCAGGAGTGTGACCTTTCACAGGACTCCATGGGAAACCCAGGATCTCGGCCATTTGTCCTGGAGACTTTTACAGCAGTCCCTGTAGTTGCGACTTTGCCTTTCATTACGGCTGGTGCTCCGAGTGTTTGCCCTTGAGCTTCCGACTCATTTGCGATGCTGCTGCTGGCGCAATGCTCAGTCTTGACACCGTCTGTGTTTTTCAGGCGTTGCTGAAAGAGGAAAAAACCAAATTTCCCTGAAGATATTCCACCAAGGGAAGCTGCTGGGCAGAGAGGGAGCAACGTTACTAATGACTGCTAATTAAATTAATTAAAACCAAACAGGTTTCCACTTTTGGAATCCTTCCTTTCTAATGTGCTCTTCTTTCTCATCCGGTGCAGCACTGCGAGTGCCTGCCCTGTTGTTATTGATCCTAGCCTAGAGAGATTCCCACGCCTGCTTTGAAAACACTGACGTGGTTAGAGTCCCAGGCAATCTGTTTTCTAAACGCAGCCAGAATGGCTAAACAAATATAATTTCACTGGATGCTGGCATGCTGTCCTTGAGGTCTCCTCAGTTTGCCGGCAGGTGTATGATGGAATATTGATGGGCAATCATCTTTTCAGAGCCAGGGAGCATTGAATCTTCAGTGATGAGCCCTGTCTTTCAACTCTATGCATCCGAGTCAGATTTCCTCACCTCTTCTTTTCTTCTGATGTATAATCTGGAGGTGCAGAAGGTCAGGGAGTAAGGAAACTGCGAGGTTCCTATAGGTGGAGATCCAGCAGGAGAAGTAATAATTCACCTGAAATATTGTGCCAATATTTAGTTTAAGAATGGAATTTTCAAAGGGGCCTATGTGAGGTCAGGGACCCTATTCCATTCATCCTTAACGAGCCTCTGAAAATCACAGCCTAAATAAAGATGAAATGTCAAAAGATAAACTGTCATTCGTATCACCAACAATCGAGAGCTATAGGCCATGGGGACATGGTAGGTTTTAAACTGCGCTGGTCAAAAAAAAAATGGGAAAAAATGTTCTCAAAAACTATTGTAGTTTATAAGTCCTGTTTTTTTCCTCTGAAAGAATGTCAGAATTGGAAATGATGTGACCATCTCTGTTACTAAAGAACATTTCACAGTTTGGAAAAAACAAACAGTCAAAATACTTTTCCTGATTGCACAGCATGCTCCCAAAAGCCACTGCTTGAGCTCCTCTGTTCCAGCTCCATCCCAGCTCCCATTACATAGGGATGTCCCGGGAGGAGGTGCTTTGGGCTGAAAGCCCCAACTGGTTGGAGCCTAGCAGGCATCGGGAGCCAGATGGCAGCACTGCTTTGGACCTGCAAGAAAGTGCATGAAATGTAGTTCCAGAAAAATGTACATCTTGCAGGTCCCATCATAGTGCTGGGGGATTTCAGAACATAATCTAGATAACCACACTCTCTCACCCTCACTTTGGGGCTTCCCCTCCTTCCTAGATCCCAACAGGACTGGACAATAAGCTGTTGATTGCCCCGAGCCCATCCAAAAGCCATAAGCCATTCATTTTAAAGGACAGATTTTCAGACTCAGTGCTGGAGGGTTGAGTAAGCTGCCACCTGGCTTTTTAGGAGGCAAGCAGGACTTGAGCAAACTGCTTTGAACCTTTGCAGAAGTTCAGTTCAAGAGATGAATGGAGGTCTTAGACCAGACTTATTCAGACTAGCTCACCCGTCCCTTGTCTGAAAAGAAGTGCCCTCTACACTGGCTGCTTTTCACGCTGTGCTTCCCTTTCTATTCTGTGCATCTTCAGTAATGTCCTGGAGCACCACACAGTAATGCTCATGTGCCAATGCCTTGCAACTCCCTGTTCTCCAGAGCACAGCTCTGGATTGTCATAGGGCGCTGCACAGAGCTCTGAGTCAATGCTACCCTCCTCTGACAATCCAACTTTGCATAGTCTCCTTTGCCGATGAGTCAGCTCTGCTGTCCGTCCCGCCTTTGTTCTGCTTCCCTAGCTGGTACTTTGTATGCCGCGCAGTCCTATTTATGCAGCTCTTGCAGCTGTAATTGGTTTTTAGAGGCAGTGTTCACGTTTACAAAGGACTCTTTGTGGCAATAAACACTGAGACCTGAAAGGATTTGCTCGGCACCACAAAAAAGGCTCCCAGCGCTTATCGACAGCATCAATTTGGGCTGTTGGAAGACAAATCATTGTGTGCACAGATTTGACTTGTCACTTGGTTTATTTTATAGCTGAAGAACGTCCAGCCACAATAGACACAATATTAGAGACCTGACTCGATGGAAGGCGTGTCATTGAGGAATGCCTGAGGTACACACTGGCCTGCCGCACTGCTGGCTTGTATGGCTAGTTGAGGGTCATGGCTAAACCCTGCCCATAGGAATATTAATTGGTAGGCGAGGGGAACACAGGGCTCCTGGCCACAGGCTGTATCTGCAGACACTGTGTTTCCAAACCCGTGGTCGAGAGTCTTGGTGCCTGGGGGTACGAGGCGGTTCGCGGGGCTGCTGTTGGGCATGGAAAGAGCTGTGGAGACATTCAGGCTAGCCTGCAGCGTGGGTTTCTGCAGCCAAGCCCCGCAGCCGTTTGTAGCTGTGTAGCGTGGGTCTCAGTCTGTGGAGCTGGGCTCTGAGCCTCGCTGGGGCGTTAAAACCCAGCCCGACGCACCCATGCCACCAGAGCCATGTTTTCAGCCGAGCAAGTAATGATGGTTTTGGGAGTTAAGGAGCCGTGCTGGCACTTAAGGGACATGGTTGATTCCCGGCTCAACCATGGCTCCCAGCATCATGTGGGACAAGTCTCTTAATCTCTCCTCTGCCGTGGGTCTCAGTGGGGGTTCGTAGCCCAGCCCGGCTTTGCAGGAGTCTGCTGAGTACGCAGCTGCAGTGGCTCATTGGGCTGATCTGGCCGGGGTGCGTGCTGTCGCTGTCCTAGGAGCAGCACCCGCTCCAGTGTCAGCCATACTCTGCGGTGCCTCACTGGGGTGATCTGGCCGGGGTGCGTGCTGTCGCTGTCCTAGGAGCAGCACCTGCTCCAGTGTCAGCCGTACTCTGCGCCGTAGCACAGTTGTGTGGCTAGACCGTTGCGCGGGGGCTCAGGAGACCTGCGTTCTGTTCCTGGCTCTGCCGCTGACTGTGGGCAAGGCTCTGTGCCTCAACGTCCCCATCTGTGAAAGAAAGAGAGTGGCCCACCCTGACCAGCCAGCACCCTTGCATTGCAGTCAAGATGCACTCACTGGCAAGGTCCTGCCCCTCGACAGTTCCAGTTAGCTTTACTCTGCGCTCTCGCTAGCTGTCCTGCTGTGCACGCCTACAGGAAGAGAAAGGCCTGTGACCACAGCTGTCACACCGTGGAGCTGGGGAGCACATGCAGATGTGGTAGCCAGACCTTCCTCAAAACAGCCCCCTCTGCCTTGATGTTGTATTCCAGAGGGTCTTTCTTCTTCCTCTCAGTGTTTCTAGGCAACGTAGGCAGAAGATTACCCTATCCTGGTTCAGTATATAGAATATAGACTCTTCTAGGCAGGGCCTGTCTCTCTCTGTGTCTGTACAGCACCTAGCACAATGGGGCCCTGACCTGGCTTGGGGCCATGCAATGAGCTGATTGCTAGATCTAATCGGACTACAAATAATAGTAGTAACCCTATCTGCAACAGTGGCCAGTTCCAACAGCTTCAGGGGAAGGTGAGAGAAAAGTCACCCTAAGTAATCTGCCCCTCCCCATGAGGGGTTAATCTCCTCCAAACCCCTACTAGTTAGAGATCAGTTTAAGCCCTGAAATATGGGGTTTTAGTCATTCTGAAAATAGCACCTTGGTCATTTCAAGTAGGAGCAGTGTCAGGGCTAGGTATAATTATCTGAGGATGATGCCATCCAGTTCTTTTATGGAACTTTTCATCAGTCGAGCTCAAAGTGCACTGCAAAGGAGATGAGTATCCTCTTGCCCGTTATACATATGGGGAAAATTAGGCACAGGGCAGGGACATGACTTGTCCTAGGTCACCCAGCAGGCCAGTGGCTGAGCTGGGAATAGAACCACAGTCTCCCAGGTCGGTGCTCTAGCCGCTAGGTTATGGTGCCTTCCAGTTTGGTATAGGCTGGTGCATTTGTGGGTCTTTGTTATTCAGTAACTCACCCCAAAAAGGCTCAGTGGACCAAATTTTGCAGTACAAAAAGCTTATAAATACCTTCTGGTCCTACAAGGCGTGACAGGGTCCCTTTAAGACTGTAGTTATCTTTCATTTTGCTACCTCGAATTGTTCAAGATGCAACAACAACTGCTCTTGCGCAGAGACCTTCATCTAATGTCTTCTAAGTGCTTTACAAACATTAATGAATTCAGCCCCCCTTTCCACTGTACATCACCTCCATTGTCAGTGCAGAGTGGTGAAGTGACTGTCCGAGCTCATACAATGACTCAGAAGAGGACCCAGGTGTCCAGAGCCCCACTCTCTCTTCTTAAGACTGCCCATAATCTCACTCTTTGTGGCCCAGCAGGTAAGGTACTGGACTGGGACTCAGATCACCTGGGTGCTCATCCTGTTTCTGGTCTTCTGGGTGACCTAGGGCAGGTAATGCCTCCACTTGCCTTACTTTCCCTCTCTGTAAAATGGGGAGAATGACCCTGACCTCCTTGGTTTAAGCTGTACTGACGGAAAGAGCTGGGTATTCTTGTGATTTGAAGGCTGTAGCAAGTACATAAGCATGCAGTGTGATCTTTTTGAGTTTTCTTTGGTGTTGGAAGCATTTTTCTTTTTCTAAGCATTTGTAAGGAAGGCTTTTAACTCTTCCTTGCTTTTCTAATGGGATTTAGAAGCATTTTTTGCATTCCAGAGTGAGGGCTCATGTCAAAGGGTTGAAAATAATTGATTAATCACCTTTGATTTTAGTGGGGCTTGACTCTGAACCTCTGGCAGTCGCATAGTCTCTTGAGCTGTGTTATCAGGTGGGGTGTTATAAGGAGAGCATGTGCACAAAGGGAATGGTACAGTTTGATCGTATTCAACCAAATTCCAAGAGCACGGCCTATAAAATCTAAATGGCCTCGCAGCAAGTTCTAGGTAATCACATAACTAACCCCACCTTTCAGCAAAGCAGGCTTGTGCCTTGCTGCCTGGACTGCAGAACTGGCGCTGAAAAATTGGACTAGGCAAGCGAAAAATAAAATAAATGGAACCTTTGAATGAGCCTAACACACTGTCCAAATGTGTGTCCCAGAATCCCTTCAATTTAAGAAGCTATTCAAGACATGCAATGCTTTGGGCTTCGTAGCAATTGCATCGTTGGTGCTGATCACCTATCAATACAAAACTGACCCTACGCACCACCGAAATGCCACTGCCATGTGCCGCTGTGAACCTTTCATGTCCCCGGCTGCCCAAAAACCCTCTGTGCCATCCCTCCTACACAAAACCTGGAAAATCACAGATGCAAGCATAATTGCAGACTCCATTATCCAAGGGAACGGTCATTCTGGGGGCCAGGTTCCGTCCAGCTTTGCCCCCAGGAGTTCAGAGTTCAAATCCACCACACGTCCCTGGAGACCAGACCCAGCATCTTCAACATGGAAAAAGCCAGGCCTCGGCCACACCAGCTGGATGAGCGCTCGGCTGGCTGCTAGACAGCAGGAGGCTCTATAGTCACTGAGACCATCGTGGGAGCCAGATGTGTTCGTGCTCAGTAAGTCACATACAGTGCATCTCCAAAGCTCTTCTAGCACATGTGGAGAGGGCATGAAGCCCATGGTCAGTGTAGCTCCCACATATGGTCTGCAGAGGAGAGGGGAACATGCTCCGACACCTTACCTGGGAACCACAGAACTAGACAGAGACTCCTGTCTTACGTCAGGTCAGGGACTGCTTGGTTGGTGACTGAGAGGCACTCAGCTCTCCCCTAACTGCTGCGTTAACATGCCCATAAAGCCATCTTCATGCTTGGCTGGTCTCTTCCCCTCTCCCTGGCCGACAGCTCTGTTTTGAAGCTCAACTGGTGGGTGTCAGCACAACCTCATTATATTTCTTCTCATTTAGAGAGCCAGGGGAGAGCTGTTAGATCATAAGGGAGCAGAGGGCTTGTGGAAAGACACGATGACAAGGTCAGTGGGTGTCTGGTATCATTTCCAACAATCCAATTGACAGATATCACCATTTTGGTGAGCAGGGTCCGTGTGTCTGTTTGACAAGAGTCTTCAGCGACTGCAAAGGTATCTACAGAGAAGGAAGGATGGTCTTCTGGGTAAGGCACTGCGCTGGGGCTCAAGATCTGGGCGCTCACTTCCTACCTCTGCCACAGGTTTCCTGTGGGATCTCGGGCAGGTCACTTAACCTCAATGGGTTTGAAAGGGGAATAACATTACCCTACATTGCAGGGGCGTTGCTTATGTGAGGCGCTTAGAGTCTATAATGAGGCTGGTAATATATGAACATAGACTAAAGGGGGAGCAGCCTCTGTGATAGTGGATTTCAACTGGGAAAGTGAATTTGGGCTAGAGAAGGCAATATCATCACTTCATAGAATCATAGAAATGTAGGGCTGGAAGGGACCTCGAGAAATCATCTAGTCCAGCCACCTGCACTGAGACAGGATCAAGGGAACCTAGCCCTGCCCTGACAGGTGTTTGTCCAACTGTTCATAAGCATGTCCAGTGTTGGAGAGTCCACAACCTCTATTCCAGAGCTTAGCTCCCTGTATAGTTAGGTTAGATAGCAGGAAACCTTTTCCAGTGTCCCTTTCTGCAGATTGAGGCCATGATTTCTTGTCCTACCTTCAGTGGACATGGAGAACAGTTGATCACTGTCCTCTTTATAACATATCTGAAGACTTCCTACAATGCCTTTTGATTTCACTCTCCTACTGTGGTCATACTACTGTGCTCTGTCACTTTTCCTTAGTGGGTACTACATTCACAAGTACTTAAGAGCACTTTTATCAGGGTAAAATAGCATAGTAGAGCATACACTTAGAATGTGAAGATAAACTGCACCAGCTTGAAAACAAATCTAACACGCCAGAGACAAAACACATTTCAAGTGATTTTTTAATTCATTATTAGCGATCCCCTAGAAATTCTGAAGAGGCCATGCAGGGAGAGTTTAAATAATTCAGCCGTCAATCGCTGACCCCCCTGAAGAACTACCCACTTGGGATTTAGCTTCTAAATGTCACTTGATTTTGATTTAAGTTTTGTGAAGGTTCTGGTGATCAATGAGGCAATCTTCGGAATTACATGGGCCAGGCAGCACAAATTTAGTTTCACGGAGCAGTAATAATTCCTGACTCTTCCAAGCTGCAGATGAGCTCCTTGTCCCCTCTGCGGGGGTAGACGGGTGTTCTCGTTTGCCGGCTGACTGCATCAACGTCATCGTCACGTGGGTTTCCTCCCAGCGTCAAGCCAGTTGCTGACTCCGGGGACATCCATATGGGGCCTGTGTCATAACATATGCCCAGTCACGTGCTGCTGGTTCTGAGCTCTTCAAAGTGCCGCAATAATTGAGAAGATATTGGATGAGACTGTGAAAAGAAATGTAGAGCTCTTCACACCTGGCAAGCAGTGTCTGGCAAAGCAGATGACTATGCCTAATGGAGCATCCTGGGTGCTTAATTGTCCTGGGTGATAATAAATTGGAAAGCTTTAATTTGCTCTAACTGTACTAGGAGGAGGCAGGAAGCAGGTGTATTTGGGGTTTGATGCCTTGAGCCTGGTGTGTGTGTTTGTGCGTTCGCATGTCCTTCCCCTCTTGTTCCAGGATTTTGCGCCATTTGCATGCATAAAGAACTAGATGCAAATCGTTGCAGTGCTCAGTGAAGCAAATCAGTTCCACCTGCCACCCAGGAAGACATTTTCTATGCAGCAATATTCACCACCACTGGGCAAGCCGGACGCTTGACTTGCTAGGTGCCAGTGATCAGGAAACAGAATTGAGTTTGTCTGAAAACCAGTAGGAATTGGACTCTAACTCCCAATGCAGGTGCCTCCTGTGTGTTATAATTATGTCTTCCCCCTTCCCTTCATCTTGTGAACTCATCCCCTCTTAACGATTCATTTAGCTCATCCGTTATCTTTTTCATTTTCTCCCTCTGGCCATCTCTCTCTTGCTGTCTGTTTTGTTTTGAAGCCCCAACAGCAAGGACACATCACAATCCCTGCTCTTCAGAAATAATTAGCCCCTACAGCTGCATGGGCCTGTGGTGATTTTTTCCCCATAGGTTTGTAATTGTTGAAGCACCAGATGCAATTTTCTGTACTCTGCAGAAGTGCTGTGGAGAGTGGGCTGGCTTGCTTATCCCCATGGCTGATAGCGTTGTACCTCCGTCCTGCTTTCACTAGTTATCTTTGTTATTTGCATTGCAGTAGCTCCTGGAGACCCCAGGCAGGGACTGGGATCTCATTGTGCTAGGGGCTGTACATATAACTAAAGAAAACACGGTCCATGCCTCAGAGCGCTTATTGTCTAAGAACCAATGGCTTGGTCCTACTCCTCACCTAATCTTGCCATGGGTCAAATCTGTTCCCAGCGCTCAGCCTGAAGGACGTGAAGGGCAGACCTGATCCATTGCCCACAGGAGTGGGTGGGAATCTTTCCATTGACATCAGTGGCCTTTGGTTCAGATCCTAAAGCTGGAGAGCCCCGTGGGACAAGTGAATCCTCCACAGGGCCTTGGAGTTCTGGAGTAGCCGTTACCCCAGTAGCCCTAGCAGCGCCACACCACTACCTCCGTGGTGCTAGTATGTGATGAGCGCACCATACCTGCTGTCGTGCATCTCCTGCCTGGCTGTTCTCTGCCCATCAGAACACGCTGAGCCCCCCTAGGGCAGAAGTCTGTGGTGCAGAGGAGGTGAGGACCCCAGGCATAATGAAGGAGGGAGGGAAGAGAAACATACACCCACAGGGGGAGAAAGATAGTGGGGGGATATGCCAGAGGAGGAAGTTGGCTTACTAGCTGCCTCTGAAGATGCCCAGGGGACTTGTGGGGGGAGCGATCATAGGGTGAAAGGCAGTGTGAGCAACAGGGCTCGTTAGAGGCGGTGGGGCAGTAGCAATGACTGCAGGGACAGGAAGGATTTTCTGAAGATGGGAGGCTTGCAGCCCTTCTCTAGCTTTGAGGGTGGACTGGCGTGTGCTCCTTTGTGGTGCCCTGGGGTTTGCATGGTTGTTTGGAAACCAGGTAGGGAGGCTATTACTTCAGTCTGAAAGCGGAGAGAAAGGAAAGGCTGGAAAATAGGCCTGTCTGACATGAACCAACACCATGAAGAAAAGGTCTGGTGAACTAAAGCTGCTTTTATTTTGCCCATCTCAGCTGCTTTGTCAAAATGGTTCTTTCTGAAATATGAATGGCCAAGAGTTTTAAACACGGGGGCCTCAAACTGGATTCCAAAGGTGGGATTTTCAAAAGCGTCTGAGGGATGTAGAAACCCAAGTCCCACTGACCTCCAAGAGGCTATGTGCCCCTAAATCAGTCTGGTGGCTTTGACTATTGCACCCTTAAATAGAAGGTTGAATGTAAATGATGTAAGACCTAAGTAAGCGGGCTGGTTTTCACAAGGGATGAGCACAAAAAAGCTCGCCCAGAAAGTACAATCTGGCTTTAGGCACCCATTTTTTGACCCAATCTTGACCCAAGTCTCCTCTCAACCAGTTGTATACTGTAACCACTGGGCCGTGCTACAACCATACATATGTGCTGTAGGAAGAGAGAGATTGCATACCCCAGTCTAGAATCTAAAGAGTAGTACTAGGAAGAAGAAATGTGTGTAGTGAAAGCCAAACTGCAGCAAACAGGAATTCAGACTCGCTGCCTCATGTGGTGGCAATTGCATACCCTGCACCCACTGTTGATATTTCTGATGTGATTATGTGATGGGGACATGTGAGACCTTTGGTGTTCAATCGCAATGGGGAGTAGCACAGAAATTCAATATCCCCTCCGGCTCCATGCAAAACACAGTTCAGGACAGCTGAGCCTGGCCCAAATGCAGAGGGTCAGATTTAATGAGGATGTCACCTGTGTGCGTGGTACGAAATTAACATATTGCAAGGCAAAGGGGCTGTTTTCCAGTGGGTTTGCTATAAAGTACATAGAGTTCTATTCTCGTGCCAGAAGAGAGTGGATCTCTGCTATACACAGTGTGACTCATCAGAACAAAAGATCCAGATACAGAAAGAATCCCTTATTCACAGAGTTGAAATGCCGTTAGTGGCTCAGCAGCAATGACAATAATTCCCGTCTGAGGAGCCGGTGTAAAGTGATACGTCTCACAGCTCTCACAATGTGACTGGTGGGGCAAACAGATTATTCAAAGACACTGAACAGCAATTCAGTAAGTACGTTCTATGTGTTAGTTTTTGAAACCCTTGATTTTTTTAATGCTGTTCAGTTGCCTTTCTCATTTCTGGTGCGGGTTGATTCCATCCGCCTCCAAGCTTCTAGTCCAACTGAAAAATGTTATCTGGGGAAAAGTAGCTGTCACACTCCACAAAAAGCAGTGATTGTTCACAGGCTGAAATTCACACTCGAGCTGGGCTGGACTTTATTGATGATTTTAAAAAACAGTTTTTTTGGTGGGAAAAAGCCAGTTCACCAAACCCAGAAACAGTGGAAATGTATCGGTTTTGACAAATCTTGTGTCAGGAAGAGATCTCAGGTCCAGGATGGAATTTCTGGTGAAAGGGCGTGCAACACTAGGGTACCCAATAGCCCCGGGGGCGTATGAGACCGAGGTTCAAGTCCCAGCATCTGGGAGGTATAATTGCCCGGAAGGAAGACATACATGGATTAGCTGTGCTTGAGCTAGCACCTAGAAAGAGTTGTGGTGGCTCACGCTATCTGCCTATGGGGTTGTGCAGGATTGAAATTGGGGGGCTAACCTGCACTGCTGTAACCACACTGCTATATTTAACTGCTGGCTCAAGCAGAGCTAGCATGTGTATGTCTGCCCACACTTGGAATGACACCTCCCAGCTGCTGTGGAGACAGACCCCTGAAATAGCTCTGCGAGCTGCAAAGCCAGTGTGCTTGAATAATCACCCCTAACCACTGCTTGGGGCAACAGCCGGGCTTTGTTCTCAGATCCCCTTCAGGTGATCCGGTTAGTCACTTTGGGCCTGATCCAAAGCCCGTTGAAGTCAGTGGAGGAAGTCTCCTTGGCTCCAGTGATCTTTGGATCAGGGTCTCTGAAAACAGTCGGCAGCTGAACACTGTGCAGAACCCAGCAGCTTTTCTGTAACTGGTCCAAGTGAGCCTAACCAAATCTCTTCTCATAAAGGATCATTAACAACGTTACTGAAACACCAGCAACTTTTGGTTTATGAAGTCCTGGCTTCCAGGTGCCTGTTTCCTAAGTCACAAGGCACCAACTGATTGACTAGGGAACTGCTGAGGAAGGGATGGCTTCTCCATCTTTTGAGGTCTTTGGATCCAGGCTGGCTGCCTTTCTGGAGGAGAGGCTGCTCAAACACAAGTGACTGGGCTCAATACAGGAGGAACTTTATGAAATTCTCTGGGCTGTGTGATACTAGCTGTCTGACTGGATGATTTAATGGTCCCTGCTGGCCTTAAAGTCTATGAACTGAGCAAGCACTTAAACACAGGCCTAACATAAAGAACACGCATAGTCCCAGGGACTTCAGACTCATGTACTTCACATGAAGCATGTGCGTAAATACTGAGCAGAACCTGGTCCTGTATGGATGCAAGTAGTGGCATGGAAATGCATGGTATTTATCAGGGGCATATGTATCTGAGCCTGTTTTTAAAGCTTTCTGAGCGGAGCAATAGTAACCATCTTCATAAAGCCAAACAAACAGGAGTTGGTGCCTTGATTGGTCTGTGAGTTAAGAACGAGACTGTGCTTCCACCCAACTCAGTGGAACGACTCCCATGGACTTCTGTGGTGTAGGATTGAAACCTGAGCGTGGAGCGTGGAGCTCCAGGCTACCAGTCGGTCTATCTCCTCCCAGGAGCTAGTTAGCCACCATCTTTTGTGAGAGCACCAGGGCTGTTCTCATTTCTCCCCATCTGACTGGCATAGCTCTAGCTCTCTGCCTGCTTGTGGCAGTGGGGTCATCCCATGGAAACGTACTGTAACCCTTGGGATAAGTAGGATGTAGAATTATTAGGGGTTTTCAGACAGGAGCAAAAGATAGATCCTGAGTGAAAGAAACTTTTCACCTTAATGTCAAAATATGCAGACACAAGACGCCACTAAGACACAGCTGCAGTCTCGTTGTGAATTAACAGAAGCTTTTGAAATACGCCAGTGCAAGTGATCTGTGTGTAATACACTCTGAAAAATGCAAGCCTTAGCAAGATTTAGCTTGAGAAACAAACAAGGGTATCTGCCACGGAAGTGCTCTGAAATGCTGGCAAAGCAAAACACAGCCACACGAGGGGAGGATGTGGAAAATGCCCAGAAGAGTCCCCTGGAAATTTTCTTTCAATGCCTAGCAGTGTTCATGTATCTTGCTTCTACATCTTACCATGTGGGAATGAACAGATTGGCTGGCCAATGCTTATAGCTGCACTATTAGATTCCTTTAGGGGAGCAGCTGTGAGCCGGACTTTACCCCTCCTTTCTGATGCTGAAAACCAGCGCACTCCCAGGTAGTGCCATTGATGGACTGGGATCAGGAGTGGGCGCCGACTCTGTGTACAAAGGGAAACCCGCGCCCTGATTTCTGATGAATAGTTCTCACTGCTGTTAGCTAGCCCTGCAAGGGAGCTGTGCCTTTTTTAGAGGTGTCTGGAAACAGACCCTGCCCAAAGAGCGTGTTATGCCATACGGGGCGGGGCAGGATCTAGGCCCTGGGCTGTGAACCAGGAGACCTGAGTCAGGTTTCTGGGTCTGCCATTGACCTGCTGGATGAAGCTGAGCCAGTTCTTCACCTTCACGTTACCCCTCTTGTCGAGGTAGACTGCGAGCCCTTTGCTGGCCCTTTGGGCCTGTCTGACGTGGGCAGGGGATGGCCCCTGGCATAATGGCGGCTCAGCCTGTGGCAGGGTCTCCAGCCACCTCGGTCACACAAACACAAAAGGTGCCTACACTCAGCTCCCTGGGGTCCGTCTGGCTGCAACGCAGTCGCCTTCGAACGCTGCGTCTGATCATTGGCCACAGAGCAAAGAACTGGGCGATGGCTTGGCGGCCATTAAAACTTTCCCGACCAGCAGGGAAGGGGTGGAGGAGTTGCAGGGTGGCAGAAATAGAGGGGGATGGGAGCGAAGGGATGCAAGGAGGCAGTGGTGCATGCAGCGTGAGCTCCGCCCACACAGTGCAGCCCTCTACCAATAAGTTCTGCTCCCATGGCAGTCAGCTGCCAGACTCCCTTCAGGCACTAAGCAGCTGGAAATGGAAGGACAGATCAGAGAGACGGGAGGAAAGGCGATGCAGAACTGAACCAAACAACCCCTTTTCTCTTTTTTCCATCTCTCCTGTCTCTCTTGCACCCTGCCTGCTTTGATCTTGAGTTGTGCATGCCCCGCCAGACAGCTGGACCTTGGCGCACACTTGGAGACCAGGTTCTGCCTGGTTCTCTTCTACCATTAGTAAACTCTGAATCAACATGGTAACAGCTCAGCATACAAATCTGCGGGGCTGCGTGATATCAAAATTCAAACTCAGGGAAATGATTTGTGTCGTGTCTGGGCAGCTACAGCAAGCCATTGGAAGTTGCATAATTCCCTGTGTGCTGTGCTAAATATATATCCCATTATGTTATCTAAAAATCCTTCCCATGCCTTTCTTTCTCCATTCAACCTGCCACACTACACAGATTGCCAAGCTCTGTTTAGTTGGGCAGCCCTTCAGGAGTGATTTGGGCTGACCACATGTGAATCATTTGTATAGGATGACCTCATATGCCTTAGGCAGAGACAGAAGTAAAATGGATCAGTTTAGTTACTGTGTTGTTAGCTCTTCCACAGTAAAACGTATTGCAATATTTTTCCATGTTATTTCTCTCCCCCTCTGACTTCACTGAGTTTCATTATGGAGTTAAATTAATGACTACAAACAAAGTCACAAACAAACAAACAGGAAAACCCATACTGCTCAGCCAAGGAGATCTGTCATATTTTGGCTTGGAGATAATGGGCCAGATCCTTAAACTGGTGTCACTCCAGTGCCATAAATAGAGTGACACTGATCTACACCAGCTGGGAATCTGTCCCATTGACATCAATGGAGCAATGTCAATTTACCTGCCAATTAGCACCAGCTGCAGATCTCACGCGCTGAATGGAGATTTTTATATTTCACTGCTGGTCTCTCTGAGATGGATTTGAACTTTGTGGTAACTTGAGCATTTCTTCCAAAAGCTGCTCTGAACCTAAACACTGGGCATGTCTTTGTGGTAAGTTACTGGAGCAAACCAGAGTGTGAATCTACAGCAAAGCAGCTTACCACGCAGTAAAGTCCCATACGGACCCTGCTATAGTGCAGCAAAAGTCCTGTCCTACACCAACCCGCACGCTGGGACTTTCACTGCGCAATAGTGGGCCGTTACTCCGTGAGAAGCTGGTGTGTTGTAGAGTTACACGCTGGCTTACCCGGGAGTAACTTGCCAGGTAGGCGAGCCCACGATCTACATGAGAGAAATTTGGCAGAGAAATATTTTTGGTGTGTTCACTTCTGTTTTGTAAAGACCCCAATCATAATTTAGGAGACAGCACAATAAATAACTGCCTCCCCCCCACACACCCCCAAGCAAAATAGTTTAAATTGGTTACAGACTAAAATGGTAATTATTCCCTAACCATGAGGGGACTTGGCATAGATATTTCCAGAGACTACCAAATACATATATTATCTCATTTAATCTCAGCATATTTTGAATTTTCCCCCAAGTCAGGCCAACAGTGTTTATTTTAATTTCATTACCTGTCAGGTAAATTGCACTGGATGACAGCACCTCATTCTGAGACAAGCTTGTACAAGAAACAAACAAGTGGAATGTCAAGCCACCCTCTCTGAATCTATATAATTGGTTGTTTGTTCGAGGACAATCACAGAATATAGTCTAAATGGAAAGGTGCCTGATGAGTATTCAAATCATCTCGCAGCTGAAATGAAACTGACATGTTTTTCACTACCTGGAGAAGATGTTATTCACCTGGGGAAGCTAAGTCAATTTCACTAGATGCAAAACCAGATTTTTAGCTATGGTAAGCATCGCTTTTTCATTTCCCCCACACTCCGATGGTACATATGGAACTACAGGTCATTGCTCAACCCCGGCTGGCTCTGTCAATTTGTTTCAATCTGAACAATGCCCAGGTGGTCACCAGAATTCGTAATTGCGACAGGAAAATCTTAGCAGGAGAAGCGGCCACATTGTTTTCACTTCTGCTGCCAATCTAAAGCCCAGAGTAAATACAATTAAACAGAAAATGCAAACGAAAATCATTTTGGGATGCACTTGTTCATGGTTTGTGCTTTAGTTTAAAAAAAACAAAACAATTTTTTGTTCTTTTTTGGTTCTGGGGGAAGATGGTGAATGGAAAGTAACAGTCTGGGCTGTGTAAAAAGCAATGAGACATCACGTTGTAAAACGTGAATAATAATCTTGAAGTCCCTTTGGAAAGTGCTTTGAGATCTGCTGATGAAAAGATCTGTATAACAGCTATGTGTTGCTATTGTTATTTCAGACATGGTACCTGGGGAAACAAGAGGACAGTGACTTATTATTTGTATTACAATAGGACCTAAAGGCTGCATCTGAGATCAGGGCCCATTGTGCTAGGAAGTGTACATGCACACATTGGAAAAGACAGCCCCTGCCCCAGAGAGCTTAGGGTGTGATCCTGAAATCACTTATGGGCTCATTCAAAGGAACTGTTCATTCGCTTAAAGTTAAGCATGTGTTTGCAAGATCGAGGCCAAGATCGAGATAGACAGTGGGAGCGAGGAAGTGTTGAGACGATAGACCGAGCAGATGTTTGGTTGAAGACTTGGGTTTGGACAGGACACTTTTTCAAAGACAAAAGACAATGGCTGCTAGCAACTATGGCCTGTGTTGTTTCCCCAAACCCTTTTGTATCATCTTCCTCCAGAAATAACACAAGGGAGAAGGGGCGGAGGCGAGTAGGAAGGGAGAAAGATTTTCCTCCACCAGGATCCCTAAGTCTCTGAAGGATTTGTACATTGAGTCAGTCAAGTGGAATGGGCCTTCCACATTCCACCCACAGCTTCCCAGGCAGGATGAGGTGGGGTCTGTGCTAGTAATCAGAAGGCAGATCCTGCACTTCAACCAGAAGCTACTATAGGTACCCAGAATATTTCTGCCGCTGCAAATGATTCCCCCCTTGCTCCAGTGGGGAAGTCACCTGTGCCAGCCCTGTACCAGACAGAGCTTATTTCCCCTTTGTGCTGGCTCAGCTCTGCTGAGTGATACATTGTGGGACCTCCGCCCACCTGCGTACACAGGAAGCTGTGGCCTGGCAGAAGCTGATCTACCCTCTGTCTTTCTACCAGCAAGATGAGCAGCTTGCATGGGAGGCAAAGAGGGTGCTTTAACGCCCCTCACTCCTTTGAATGGGCACACAGTCAGGGTCACAACTGCATCCACAAGCCACCGTGAACAAGAGCTGTATGAAAGGTATGAAATGGAATGATTTTTGTCAAAATCAAAACTTCCTGCAGAAATGTGTCAACTTCAAAGGAATTTTGTTGAAAAAGGTCTAAATTAAGCATTAAGCAATGTCAAAATGTTTGACATTTCCAGAATAGAACACTATGGTTTTGGTTTAGAAATTTATTTTAGTTTATATTATAAATTAGGAGGCAACATAAAGTCAACATTTTCATTTTATGGAAACAAAATATTTTGTATTGACCCAACATGATTTTTTTTTTTTGGGTGGGAAAAGCTCCGATGCAGAACCAAACCAGATTTCAAAATCACAGCATTTCCCCCACAACAGACATGTCAGACCCCTGTAATATCTTGCAAGCCTAGGAAAGAGCTCCCAAGCATTATTTAGGAGCAATGCGATTCAACAATATTCACTTTGGCCCAGGTCCTCAAAGATATGTAGGCATGAACTCTGCCTGATTTCAATGGGAAGTCAGTACCTAAACACCTTTCAGCACCCAGGTACTCCCCTGGGGAAGGTTTAGATCTAGATTCTCATTGGTGCAAATCATCATGTTCCGCTGCACTCAACGGCGTTACGTGATTTACCTCCACTGAGTTTTGCAGTCATTGACTTTAACGTGGCTATACTGATTGAGACCAGCTGAGGGTCTGGCCATGGTATTGCGGAGTAGGGAATCCACTATGAAACGGTTTAAAGTGCAGGCTTCAGCACATGGAAGGTAGCTAGAATTTTCTGGTTACACGCCTGATCTTTCAGCCCTTATCCATGTAAGCAGCCCCTCCTCACTCCAACAGCCCCGCAGCAGTGAAGGGGTCTAGCCTGAAATATATGTATGAGATCTAAATGCTGATTGTTTTTTCTTATGTCATTTTAAATGCTGAGTGAAATATCAAGGGGCTGCTTCGGGGCTGTTCCCTGGATCAACTAGCAGCATTTCCAGATCAAGCGACTAACTTTTGGAATGATTGGAAGGCATACGGCCCTTTCCGACAGCAAAGCACAGATACATTTTGAATTAAGGAACCAGCCATGGTGTTGCCACTGGCCCCATGAATGGATGTTGCGGCTCTGTCCCGGGAGTTCGTTCTGACTTCTTGAGTCACAATCTGCCTCTTCTTTCCCTCTGTGCTTGTTGGGGAACATATGTCGCACCAACCGTCTAGCTGGCACCATGTAAAAATACCTGCACCGCTGTACTGGCTGGCACAGGGATGGTTAGAGCACTTTCCTAGGAGTGCCCAGGTTTGAATCCCCACTCTGGAGGCAGGACTTGAACCTGCGTCTTCCTCCACCAAGGTCTTGTCTAGCTAGTGTGTAGACAGATTTGGTAATACCTTCCATCACAAGCCGGTGAACCTTCCACTCTCATACAGAGGGTGTAATGAGGCGTCATCATTCCTTGGTGTCGGCCTCTGATGTAGGAGGCCACATCTCCTGATGGTCTGTGCAGCAGGGGAAGTCTCCAGAGACCAAAGTGGGAGGGATTAGCAGCAATCTATAGGCCCAGCCCTTCTGGCAGGGTGGGGCAGAAAACAGGGTGCTCAGTAGGGATATCAATGCTTGCCTTGTCTCGCTCACACCCCTTATGTTGTGCCACCTGACACAAGCAACATTTTACGGTCCAATCAGTGCACACTTCCATGGCAAGCACTCCTTGCTCTCCACTGACCTTGAGATTGAGTAGCTCAGCTTGTGGCCATCCTGGGGACAATAGCATGCCTGCTTCTGGGGCAGAACAAACAGTCGTGTATGAGAAGCGATGCCTGTGGTTCCCAGCTTTACCGCTGTAAGTAGCGCTGAAAATGAGCCAGTCACCATCCCACTGCATTACCTGAATTTGCAACTTAAGTGGGGAAGAACCCTTCTGCTCTGCGTGAATATGGCCCTCCGTGCAGTAAATCAGATGGAGGGTGGTACGTGATTGACACGGTGCAGCTGTTGTTGCATGTAGAAGCTATTGGCACTTTGAAAGGCAAAGCTGTTGAGAGTTATCAAAAGGCATACTTAGACTCTCAGCATTTTCCTTTGGCTTGTCAAAGTCTCTGAGGACCACTTCAGAATAGAGAAATCAGGATTAACATAGTGGGTGGACCCCGTTCGCCCACTCTGAGATCTGGTGTGCAAATTGTAACCAAAGGATGAGGGAAGGGTTTCAGTTGGAAGGTGTGTATAGGGACGTACATGTTCGATGGAGATTATCTAACATTTGTCAGGAAATTGAACTACACGGAGCAGCCCGAGGAGAGAAATGTACAGAAAAATGTCACGTGCCATGTTATTATTGAGCGTGGCTGGTACGAAAGCAATATGTTGAAGCCATTTAAATGCAAATGACATCGTTCAGCAAATGACAGCAGTAAGAGAAGCGCTTCTCGACTGCTGTTCTAGAGAACTGGAGTAGGGCATCACTAGTTCAGGGAAGTGAAATCATCTACTCCTGTAAACAGAGCCCAATTCTACCACCACAGGACCCAGATCGGCAAAATGTCTCACTCCAATGATGTGATTCGTCCCTTTGAAGACAATCAGACTGTTCACAAGTGTAAAGTGAAGCCCATGCTTAAACACTTTCCTGAATCAGGATCTTGGGCTGAGCCATATTTCATCGCTGGCTCCAGTAGGACTCTCCCATGAATGCTGTCTCTCTTTAAAGTGTTCGCAGGGTTGGACTCTGAGTGAACTGGGCAGGAAATGGTTTTTCCATCCCCTGAACATTTTTGAGATATCAAAAACAAAAAAAAAGTTCCATCCCAACTAGGGATGACAAGTTGAAAACTACAAATTTCTGTGAACTGAAAATCTGGGGGAAAAAATACTGGTTTGGGTCAAGCCAAATATTTACTTTGATTTCAGCCCTTTGTTTATTTATGTACTCTGCTTCGCTTAAACGTCTAACGAAAAGTTGTCTTGAGGGGAAAACCCAAATTGTTTTGTTTGGAAAATATCCACATGTTTGGAAAGTGGTTTAAAAAAACCAACAACAAAACTTTTCAAGTTGAAAATTGCATCGCAGCCGACCCTTTCCCGGAGGTTAAGGATAACCTAGGCATGGCCCAATATCTAAATAAGTAC
>ML675650.1:2525179-2627534 GCA_007922155.1 Mesoclemmys tuberculata | reverse complement strand
TGCGGGAAGTCAGACTAGATGATCATATTGGTCCCTTCTGACCTATGTTTCTATGTTTCTATGTTTCTATAAGCTTCAGTTTCAGTGAACTGGCATTTTTGAAGAAAAAACAGTTTGTCAAAACCTTCCCAACTAGCGCCAGCCCTGAGTCGTCTGGGTAGATGGACAGAGGGTTGTTTATTTTTCCTGCGGATACTTCATGTTCGCCAGCTCTATTACTCCCCCAAACTTGGGATGTGTCTGTGCAGTGACTTGTGCCATTAAGACAGCAGTCTGCCGTTCCAGGGACCTCTGGCCGGAATACCAAGTATAAAGGATCTGGCTGTAACCTCAATTTGTGCTGGCTGACAAGGTGATGGTATTTAACCACACGATGGCTCCCAGAATAGTCACCGACATGGAAATGAAGGCTAGTTAAAAATAACATGCTGCATGGATTTCATAAGATGAGCTTGATGTCAATGGGCAATGCAGGAAAATCAGGCCCAAGGAGGTGAGGGAAAATTATTCCTTTAGCTCAAGTAGTAGAGGTTTGTGGTGGTGATCTGAAAGTCTAATGTTCAAGCCCTGTTGAAGTCCCATGGTTACATGTTGTGGTTTTTCTGTTTTTCCCCCTAATTTTCTTTATTTAAAAATGGTGCGTTTGAGTCACACAGTGAAAAAATATCCTTACAAACAGGTTTTAAAGTGAAAAAGAAATCATCATCCATTTGCTATGGAGTGACATGCAACAAAACACATTGTGGTCATTTGTCACACAATCCAGTCTCTTCTGTCATACGTTCATAAGTTAGAAATTAGTACAGATGATTTCAATCAGGTGAATGATACTTTCCTTCCTTTGTAAAGCACATTGAGATCTGTAGTTTGATAGCACCACATTAAAGAAATGTATCATTATTTTCGCTTCAAATTCTTCGCCTTTGGCTGGCAAGGCAAAGTCTGTGGATGTACTACAGTATGGAATAAGTAGTGATATGTGTCTGTCACTGGCTATTAGGAGTTAATTTAAAGCAACATCATTCCTTTCTTGAGTGCAAAAAGCTGGGTCGTTTCCTCTGCAGTGCCCCACCAGTGGAAATTCCTTCTGCACTCAAGTCTTTTCACACAAGAAGGCAGAAAAATGCCACCAGGGGCCCCTCACCTAACTGAGGAATAATTTGTCTTAAATAACCTTTCCATGAAATGTCGTTGAATTTGAATGGAGGATATTATAGTGCTGCCTAGCATCAAATAGAGATAAAATAATGAGACAAATGTCCCCAATGCATGCACAAAATGGCGTTTGAAATTAATTGGACTTTAAGGAAAGTGTTCCTTTAATCTACCGCATTAATTTTTTTGAATCTGTCACTATAAAACTTAACGGTGAAGGGGAGAGAAGGCAGAAAAAGTTTTCTTCAATAGAAAATGTTTAGGAGTTTCTTGATGAGACCTGCCACACTTTGGCGTCAGAGAGTTTGTGAGAGAATGGAGACGAATTGTTGGCATTACAGGCAAATTACTCTGGCTATATATAATGGGAGAAATAAAAAGAGCAAATCATGAAAAGTGCATCTGCAGTGTGCCTCTATTCAACAGCACTGTACTAATGATACCAAGAAAATATCAAGCACTTTGTACCACTCTAATCCTTTGATCTCTTTGAAATCCCATGTAATTTTCTTTTCAAAAACACTTATTCTTGCAAAGTGTTTTGCTGGCCTTTACAGAAATTCAGACTAGTTAGTCACTCTGTGTATCGAATTTAATCTTAATTCCATTCAGTGCTTTAATTTGGATGGGGGCGAGATGGAAGGAAGGGATATGGACGCATTCAGAGCAGACAGACAAATCATTCCATAAAAAAACCTCACCCACCCCTGACTCCTCTTCATCAACCCCCCCCCCCCAATGCAGCTAAACTGAGAGGAAGGGGAGCCTGCAAGTGAGGTTTAAGTGTACTTTTGATGTGGTAGGTTGGTTCAGAACTGTTGGAGCTGAAGTGCTTTTTTCTGACATCCCCATTAGCTCAAAGCAACTATGCTATTTCTTCTGGAAGTAACAGGAACATCTGAAAATACAGCTAAAATGGCAATAGCTGGTGGGGGAATTGGGAGTGATGCTTCAGAAACTATTCCTCAAGATGGGTCAAACCCAGAAGTTGGAAGCCAAGATCTTTCCAATCTTATGCTTGCTTATGAAGCACCTGATGGTGACCACTGTCATAGACAGGGTACTGCGCTTGGTGGGCCCCTGGTCTGTCCCAGTCTGAAAAGTTTTACGTTCCTCTCCTGAGTGCTGGTGTTTAAATATAGAACCCTAGAATAAAAAGCTGTTACTCACGTAAAGTCTCAGCTTCGTGACTTTCTTTCTCAGTGGGGAGAGCAAATCTCAGGGATCCAGTCCACTTGCAGGCGTAGGAATGTCTCTGTTCAAAGAGTAATGAGTCAGATTCATCCGCAGGCATGCCAAAGCTTGCTGTGCGTACAGAGCCTGCAGCTAACAAAAAGGTATATTTTGGGCTGAAAGGTCTCGCTGTATCATTCCTATCAAAAGGACAGGGAAGAAGTGAGGAATAGGGCCACATCATTTCTGCTTAACTCTCCCCTCTGCTTTCATTTCTTGCTGTAGGGAGCTAATCAGTTTCCCCTGCAGTTCTATGACCACCTGGCCCTAGGATAGAAAATGAAGGCCTGGTCTACCCCTAAAATTTAGGTGGACATAGCTACTTTGGTCAGGGGTGTGAAATAGCCACCCCCGTGAGCACTGCAGCTTTGCTGACCGAACCCCTGGTGTAGGTCAATGGAGGAATGCTGCTGTCAACCTAGCTACCATCACTTGGGGAGGTGATGTTCCTGTATCATGTCAATCGATGTTGGCTGGGTCTATGTTATAGTATTATGCTGGCAGAGCTACGGCACTGTGGCTATGCTAGTATAGTCCATGTAGTGTAGACGTACCAAAGTCTTCTGCTGTGTCGAGTCGTTCTCAACAGTGTCTAGTGTTGGCTTAACTCTGCTCCCAGGGGCAAAAGTCCCCTTGACTTCAAGGGGTTCAGTGTTAGGGTTTGTCTACATGGGACACTCAGGGCTTGTCTTCACGTACAGGGCTACAGTGGCACAGCTGCACCGCTGCAGCACTTTTGTGAAGATGCTCCTATGCCGAAGGAAGAGCTTCTCCCGTTGGTGTAGTTAAGCCAGCTCCATGAGAGGCAATAGCTATATATGATGGGGGAAGGGCAGTATCACTATGTCACTTGGGGTGCGAGTTTTTCGTACCCGTGGGCCGTGTAGTTATACCGATATAGGTCTGTAGTGTAGACCTGGCCCCAGGAGAGTTAATACAATTTGACTGACTCTTAAAATTTAAAGTGCATTAGTTAAACTGCATTAACCCCTGTATGGATGCTTTTCAAAATTAAAATGGTCTGAATCTGGTTTAGCATAATTCACTTCCAAAGTGAATTAAGCTAAACCAAATTCAGGCCACTTTAAATACTGAATTTGATGGCCATCCACCCAGACATTGAATATGGTTTAACTAATCCACTTTAAAAGTCAATTTGAATTAATTTCCCTGAATGCCTCCATGTAGACAAACTCTTAGGCTAACACTGAGCGCTAGGGACAATGCCACACACAAGTTTTAAAGTTGAAAAATAACCCAAGTTTGCATTGTCCTGGTGAGTAACTATTAGAGTGATGGGCAATGCCTAGGAGGTTTTGCTGTTCACAGGATTTCTCTGCTCCTTGCACAGGGAACAGAAGGCTGCTAACACTTCTGCAGATATCTCAGCAGACTGAGGCCTAGTTCTATTTTCGCTGGCACCTCAGGTTTCTACAGCAGGACTGAGCTGACATTTGGAAATGGGCTCCTATTTAAAGGCTCATGATTATTTAACACCATGCGCTGCAGTGAGTCGGGATCCTTGGCAGAGCAAATGTCAATGTTTGACAGCCCCCGCCACCTCCTCCACTGCTCTGTTCGTTGAGTGTCTCACAGTGTGTTCTTTCCCCCCGCAGTATGGGATAAAGAAGAAGGAAGAAAGAGAAGCCGAGGCCCAGGCCGCGCTGGAAGCAAACGCCGAGGGGAGCCTGACGCGTCCAAAGAAGGCCATACCCCCCGGCTGTGGGGATGAGGAGGAGGAGGAAGAAGAGAGCATTCTAGACACAGTCATCAAATATCTACCTGGCCCTCTTCAAGACATGTTCAAGAAGTAATGGCTGCAGCATGTTAGACTGCCATGAACAGTAAAGCAATGGATTTCTCATTTTTGAAATGGGAATTTACAATCTTGCCACACATAACTCCCCCCTTTCCCCTCTTCGCTCACAATAATTCCTGCCCCCCAACCTCTCCCTGGGCCCCTGCGATTCCATCCATTCCTATTTTGTACATAGTCACATCCAGTAGACGCCTCTGAATGGATGTAAGAATTAACGAGCCGCAGTCTACACAACTTTTATTATAAGCCATAGTCCTATGTATGTTAAATAAGGCAACTGTACATTAAACAGAGAAAAGGAAAAGCCTCATGTTTGTTTCCATCCAAAGCAGGAAGGAGTGTTCACTATCTGTGAGCAGTGGCTTCTTTTATTTTCCTTAATTATGATTATAATTTTTAATATGACGAGCCACCCTGGTTGTTCGTTGTTGGGTACATCTCTTGTAACAAGGGATGTCTCCATCTCCCATGGAAACAGACCTTTTCAGTTTTATTCCATAACCCTCATAAATAAGAGATCATTTGGAAACTGAACTGCGTGCAGCTCCTGTCTCCAACACCTTTCTCAGAGCGGTGGAAGAGCGGAGCCTTCTGCAGCAGGTGTTGATGGTAGAAGCCAAACGCCTCAGAATCTAAGCACGAGTCTTGTTGCTTTGGGAAGAGCCATACATTTAACAGCATGACCAGAGTGTAGTGTGGATGTGGCTGTCATTAGATCTAGACCGAATGGGTTTGGTAAAGTCCTAGTACAGAATTTTCCAACCCGGGGCCTTGGAAGCCTGCCACTGAGTGGAATGGCTACTCAAACGTCCTCTTTCCGCAAAGATCCCCACTGTCATATTCATGAGTGCCCTTCCCAGCAGTGTTTCCAGGAATGGCATCCCAGCTCCAGCAAATACTGTGGCTATTAATGTTCCCACATGTGGAGTCACAGAGGGGAGGGTTTATGGTCAGAGAGCAGGACCTGGAGGCAGGAACTGCTCCTCGAGTTCCACTCCCAGCTCTGACTGATTTCTTCTGTGATCTTGGACAAATCACTTAACCTCTCTATCCTAGTGCCCCCATCTGTCTTCTGGAGTTAATAATACTTACCTACCTCGCAGGGATGTTGTGAGGGTCAATAGGTGAATGGTTGTACAGTGCCGCTCGGGCGAATATTATTAGAACGTGTGGGGGTTTCATTGGGTATTTGCGCATTTACACAGTGACAGGAAGGTGGCACTGGGACTACCCTACTGTCATGTTTAAAACCTTCTCAAATTCAGGTGGATTTAGCATGTCTCCCAACTTAGTGGAGCGAGTATTGAGGGGCTATGCCAGACAATGCGTTTCCCCAGGATATGCTGCCTTGCTAACACAACCAGTATATGTGTACAGTCGTATTTCTTACAGCTATTCATCATATCATCTGGTCTGGTGTTTGGAGAGCTGACCTTCAGATTTTGGGATTCTTTCAGTTCATAATCACTGTAGATCTCTGGAGCTTCTGAGCAACATAACACCCTCTTGGTCTCACAAGAAAAGAAATGGTCTCAGGAGACTTCTAACAGGGTGATCATTTTCCTGGCAGAATTACACTGCCATGTGCCCTCTGCTATCCTAGGCTCGGAAAGCGAATGTTTACTAATTATTTTGAACACATTTGGAAGTAAATATTCACTTAGCATGGATGGCAGAGGGAGAAATATCCCATAGATGCAGATTTAGAAGGAGACGTAATTCAACTCAGTTTACCTGCTGCCAACTGGGGCTGAGAACGAGGCATTTTTATTTGATACTATAAAACCAATCACTGAGTTAAGTATGCCTGAGATTACAATTGTAGAATATCCTATTAATCAACAGCTAGACTGTAGGCCTGATGCAAATTCAGGATTGGGGTTAGTGAATGCATTGCCATTGACTGTAGTGAATCTGCGCCAGCTTTGACTACCAGTCACTCAGGCCCGAGCAGCTTTTGTCTGAATACTCAGTTTTGAATTTTATTTTTTCTTGGGGTCAGACTCTGCTGGTGTAAAAAAACTACTCGTCCCTGCAGTCAATGGAGATGAACCCTTTGAATGCCAGCAGAGAACTCAGGCCTTCCATTCTAGATATATAGCATGTAAGTGACTCCAATGAGACTATTAATGTGCTTCAATTTAGGCACATGTTTAAGCATCTTTCTGAACTTGGGTTTTAATTAGATTCTTCTATGAGCCAGACAGGAGCAATCTGTTAAGTAGGGGAGTGGAATAAGGCTGTAAATGTCATCCCTTTAGCATGGCCTAAAGAATCAAACATACCAACTGCAATGGACAGCTTGCAGGAAGTGCACACCCTACTGCTTATGAACCGGTGTAATCAGCTTGCTCCAAACCCAGAGCTCACACTTAAGGACTTTTGCTATCCTTCCGCAGTTCAAAGTCAGTGCACAGAGACTTCACTAGGGTATGGATGGATTTAGAAACCATACACATTAAAGGTGTGTGCTGGATGCTGAGAGCCGAAGGTCAGCCTCCCCTGGGCAAAAGCAGAATGTTGTGACATCTTCAGATAATGTCAGCAATGGTGCCCTAGCTGTCACTAAAGAGAGAGGCATTTCCCCCCTAAGATTTCAATAACTGGTTTCATTTCTTATCTTTGTGCTAAGGCTTGATAGCAGAACAGCCTTCAGTAATTTGTCGTTTCCTAATGAAAGCACTCAGTTCTGCCTTTCCAGATCTAGCACATGTCCATTTGTTTCCATTTAAAGAATAAAAACCCTTCCTCCTCCTTAAGGTGGAAGCTGTTTTTGAAGTTCTTTTTGTGGGGTGTCAAGGCCTTTGGAAGTCAGTGGGACTCTCTCCAAGTGGATCAGGCCCTGTCTGGTATCAGATTCTACCATTCTAGCACAGTCTGAATAGCGTGTTCCTTTCAGTGAACTGGTGGCTGTGCGTCAGGCTGGTGTATTTGGGCACATAACAGGAGGAATATGTACCTTCATCCATAAAGCCATCCTCACCCTTGCAGGATCTGCAAAAACGACTGTAGGTTCCACAGAGTAAGTGGACGTTCTGCTTTAGAAACCACTTGTCCTTTGGCCATCAGCATTGATTTGCCTTTCTCTCCTAGCAAGCTCTATTCCCAAGACATAAACAGTGCCTGCTGTCTTGTCTCTTCTTTTATCTTGTTGCTCTATGTTGGGTTTTTCAGGGTCTGCCATGTGGAGACAAAATGCATTATTATGTATAGGTGTAGGTGACTCTATTGTGCTTAGTTTTAACCAAACAGGTCGCAGCGGTTGAGCCAGTCACTGATTGGCTACTGGAGTAGTTAATACAGGAGTCTGTGTGTGCCTGGATCATAAGCAAGTGTTGCTGCTCTTGGGGAGGGGGCGGGGGCAGGGGACAAGTGGGTTTGTTTTTTAAAAGTTCCATTTCCCTTTTGGATTTGGCCTGCTAGGAGAGTGAAAATGCACAGAAATATGGGGCGTTTGTAGTCAATGGAAGTCTTTCCGTCAGATCCGCTATGCTTGGAAGCAGGCTCATAAGGCACATTTGGGAGAGCCGTTTGTCTAGCAAAATTCACCAAGTCTGTTATTAGTGTTCTCAGAATCACTGAAGGGTTCCTCAGATCACCCCCGCTGGAACCAGCATCCCTCTCACCTGAGCTTCTAACGTATGGCCCGTTGCTTCTGCCATTAAACTCAACGGGAGTTTACCATTGGCCATGGACTTCTATGGGAGCAGGTGTGAGCCCACCATTTTTTTATCCTAATTCTTTTAGTGAAGGAACCTGATGGAAAGGGTACTCGGCCTGGGAAGTTATTATAGGTCAGCATCCATGGCAGAGAAAGGCGGCACGCCCTGAGCAAATTTTGTCTCAAATAAATTTTTGGACCGTGACTAAGTTATCAGCCTGCTCAGAGGGTTTCTCCACCCCCAAGTGCCTAAGTGGCTTTGAATGAAGTTGAAAAGGGCACTTCTCCCACCCCGAATTGGACAATCATCACCCCCTCCCCATGAGCTCATGTGCATCTTGAGGACCACTGTTAAAACGCCCCACGCTCTGCACTCAGTCAGATGTCAAAGCACTTAAACAAGACCAAAGAGAAACATGGTTCACTGTTTGGATTCTGAATATCTCTTTGTCTTTCCATGCCATCGGTTTATTTGCATCACCAATATGTTCAATCTCAGGAAAATGAGGTCTTCTGTTTTTGATTGTTTTCTATTTACACAGAAAGGTGGGCAGACATTTTCTGCCATTCTTTCTTCTCCATAACACCAGGGCCTTTCTTTTTAATAAAAAAATATAAAAAAATCAAGAGATCTCCACTTTGTGGAGGGCAACTAATTTTGTTTGACATTTGACCTTCATGAACTTACATCTATCTTTAGAGAAAGCCATATGAAATCAGACTGCAATATTAATTATGAATGCTACTCTGTGTTAAAAAATAAAAAGAGAACAGATCATGTGCTCGCTCACTTTGGCATTTCTCTGTCTATGTTTCTAGTACCGTATGTTAGCCTACTTTCTCCCTAGCCCCTTCCCTTTGTCAAAGAAGTGCTGCTGACCACATCTTTTTGACAAGCTTACTGTGCTAATATAACTGTTGTTAGAAATCAACTGTTGTGACCTGAATGTAATGTCCTATGTATCTGAAATGTGTCTGTATCTGTTTTACTCTGTTACCAAGATACTGGTTTTCATGCGCTGTCAGTAAAATGTTTCACTAACTGTCCTTCAAAAAAAAAGAGCCTGTTTTCATACACACACACACTCACACACATGCAGGCAAAACTCGAACCAGATGGTGCATTTTTCTACCAGAAATGCCCCCAGTTCTCTCTAAGATGCATGCAGTACCTTCCAAGCAGCCAGCAGACAATTTAAAGTAGAGATTGTGTGACTGTAAATTTCATTTGTAATTTGCCTGCTACCTTTTTCTGCATGACATGAATAAGTGATATGATGTTCTTTTAAAATGGAATCACAGCCAATAAAAAAAAAATAAAGTGATTTCATACATTTTTTTTGGTAATGCTTTCATATGAAATCCCTACCATACTGACTGGGAGATGAAATTCACTAGTACGTAGGCAAATGCAGTGGAGTTTGAGAGGCATGAGCCTCCATATGTTGGAAAGCAATAGCAACATGCGATTTTTTTTCACTTGCCCAAACTTCCCCCAGTCAATGTTACACTCACTGGTCATTAACCACAAGTTTTAACTATATCTGTGTTTTTGTGAGTTAGCTTTCCTTGGGAAAAACAGAAAAGACATCCCTATCAAAGGTGGAGGATCAAAACTTATGGCAGTTTAGCAGATTTCAGGCTTGAACCAGGGAGATGTACTACTTTGGGAAATTTCATTGACTGTATTAGCAAATCCGGTGTTCATGCTTATACAGGTTTTCAGATTGTTTAAAACTATTTTGCATTGACGCTAAAGACCTGATTCTCCTCTTAGTTATACTGGTGCAAATCAGAAGTAACACAACTGAAGTTGATGGAGATACACCGTGTAAAAACAGCATATGGGAAATCATAATCTGGCCTAAAAATGTACAAGCCTTGTATTTTTTCTTAGGAAATATTTTCTAGTAGGTGCTGCTTTCTTTAGTCTATGCAGCATTTTCAGTGAATAAAATGAGATCATTCATATCATGTATATTCATCACTTGGATCTTAAGGCAAAACCCATAGGAAATCCACAGAAAACTTCCCTTTGCCTTCAGTGAGCTTTGGGTCAGGCCCTGGATTTGCCACTAGTAGGAGTTAAGCCTCGTGACAAGAGGAAAAACTATCCGTTTTTCTCCCCTTGTCATCAGAAAAACTGGTGAATGTTCGAAGGAGCTTAGTGCTATATTAACTCTGCAGACTAGCAAGCTGTGCTTGATGTTGAATGGAGGCATCTAGAATTCGCAGAGTATTAAATGGGCTTGAGAGACGTTTCCTCTGTCTGAGAGGAACAAGCTTTCTCATGAAACAAGCTGAAGCCAAAGACTGTGCTGTGGCCAAAAAGCATTTGAGGTGTTTTTTAGCTGGCTGTGGAACAAAGAGTTGATCCCATGGTACTTAAGGCAGTGAAGTCAATGGCTACGCACATGCTTAACTACCTGGCCTGAGGTTTCCAGAGACCAACATATACTTCTTATGATCTGCTCCAGGTCCAGGGTACAGCAGTGTTTGGAGCTGCAGCCCCACTCCTAGATACACACCCACTGAATTCCCACCAGAAATCCCCAGGCACGGAGCGCTGCGTTCACGTCCACCACTGGCCCCTGCTGGCCATTGATCAGTTCTTCACTGGAGCGTGGAAGCTTTGTTCACTCCCCAGTCAGCAGCTGATTGGCACAAAAATAATGAAGTGTGTGAACCAGACTGCAGCCTACACGGTGGGGAAAGTGAGTGGGTTCACGGTGACCCTGTGGAGCTGGAGAACAGGGACTGGAGGACCAGAGGGAAAAGAACTGACATACAAAGGAGTGGAGAGGCTGTGTTAGGGAGGGAGGACAGGCCACTACACGTCTACCCAAAATCCAGTAAAGTCACAATGGACTCGTATCATTAAGCTGTCATTGTTCCGTCGACCAAGGCATGAGGTGGGCCTATAGAAAGGGAGGGTGGGGCGAGGATACAGAAACCAGGACCCCGGAGAGCCAGTGTCCTGCTAAAATCCCTGAGTGTGTTGTGTTATCCGACGCCACGTGGGAAAAGCAAAATCCTCTTGTAAGCCTACAACAGCCGTGACTGGGACTGTGGTTGATTGTGGCTCAATACCATCACAGAGTGACACATTGGTGCAGTCCGCTGCCTCGCTGAGAAGTGTGCTTTGCCGTGGACAATGCTCTTCCAGGAGCAAAGAGGCAGGGCGAAGTGTGTGGGCTGCTTCTTGTGGATCATTGAAAGCCCTGCAGGTGAGAAGGTCTGTATTTAAAAACCTAGGGCAAGCTTCATGGCATGTGTAATGCCACTGGCTAGGAGGGCGACGATGGAGTCACAGGAGTGATGGGTCTTTCTTACTCACATTGCTATTAATAAGCAGTGTGGTCTAATGGGCCTGGGACTCGACTTGGAGCCTAGGCTCTCCTGGGTGACCTTGGGCAAGTCATGTGCCCCTCTATTCCTCAGTTTCCCCATCTATAACATGGGGATAATGATGCTGGCCTCGTTTGCAGAGCATTTTGAGAGCTGCTGATGAAAAGCGCTAGCTAAGATCGAGGTATTAGTGGTTAGTGACCCCTCCCCCAGCATGAGAAAACAGAATTCTAAGGGCTCATCCACACACAGAAGGTTTAACTTAAACTGGTTCAAAAACCAATTTCGTTAAACAGGTGTAAACCACTGTGTGGATGCACAGCCATGGGTTTAAAACGGGTTATGTTGCGTTATCTTGCCCCTGGACACTAAACCGCTATAAGCCAAGTGTGAACCAAACTAAGAGCATCCATACACAGAAAGGCACAGCTTTGACTAAACCAAGTTAAACTCACAGGTTTAGTTAAAGCAGCGCAGCTTTGTATATTGACATGGGTACATTTTCAGAAGCACCTAAGTAACTTACGTCCCGTTTTCAAGAGACAACTTTTCAACAGTATTTAGGTCTTTAAAGTTGCAGCGAGACACTCAGTGGGCTTTTCAAAAGCAGTTTAGGTGTCTAACTCACATTGATTTTTACTGGCGTTAGGTACCTAACGCACTTTAGACACTTTTGAAAATCTCCCTAGGCTGCTCTCTGCACCTGTCAATGCCTTTGACAATCTGCCCTTTAGATGCTTAAGTCCTGCTGGCTCCTAATGCAACTAGGTCACAATTCCAGCAAAGCCAGTGGCATGGCCTGAGGGTCAGGCAGAAGGGAGCCAGCCCTGCCCAACAAGGCGAAGACAGGTGGCAAAGCCAGACGGGGCAATGGCGTTCGCCGTTGCTGCTGGCCAAGATGCTGGGGGCGGGAGGGCTGGTCTGTGGCCTGAAAGCAGCGCTACGCAGTGGGTTAAACCTCTTTGGAACCGCTGCTCTCCATGTGCGAGAGTTGTAAGATGCCATTGAAGCTCCCGTATGGAAGTGAACGAAAACAGCAAAGCTTGAGTAGAAGATGACCCGTATGGCCCAGGGGTTTTCTTGGGGACTGATATAGAAAATGCCAGGGCTGAGGCATTGATTGTCTGGGTGTCTGCAAGAGAAACAGTAGGAAGGTCAGAGACACTGAGTGAGAAGGCGGCAAGGAAGCACCAGACGCAACCAAGGAAGTAATGGGAACGTGGCCCTGAAAAAAGGCTAGAGAGATTTCATCCTGAACCTCCCCTTTTAGAAACTGACCCATGAGAAGATGGGGGTGAGGCAGGCAAGGCCTTTACCTGGTGGGTTAGGTCTGGGTGTGCTCTCATTCTAGTGATGGCTAAAGACCAAGTGTCCATGACAATCTTTTTGTCTTTGTAAGTCCCCTTTGATCCTGTGGACTGGGAGGTGTTTCTGCCCTATCTGGGGATCCTAGGGGTCAGCTGGAGTTTCATGAGCAGAGTTGCTCTTAGGAAGAACCCAGGAGGTGAAATGGAGCAATTGCAATTGCTCCCTTCCCTAAGGCGCTTTCCCACGCCGGGTTCCCTCCTTATGAACGGAAACGTCATTTCCCGCAAATAAAAACTTGTGTTGCTGAATTCTCCATTGTTGTTCAAATTCTGTGAAGAAATCCTGGGACGCACAAGAGCTGTACAGACACACACCGTGCAAGACCGTCCTTGGGCCCAGGAACTTCTGGTCTAAATAGACCAGAAAGAGCCAAAGGGAGGGAGAGAAAGTGACTCACCCATGGTCAGAAAGTGGGTCAGCACCCGAACTGGCAACAGAACCCAGCCCTTCTCACTGCTGGTGCCCCTCCCACGACCCCGCCCTGCCTCCATCCACGGAGGGCATGTGTGCGCCCCAGCTGGGAGACGTGGCTTCGCTAGCTCTGCGTGAAACATCTGCATAGCTAGTGTGGCACTGGTGGCAGCTTGCAGGAGCTGTCCGAGTCTGCCCGACCCCCTGGATCTGAGCCGGGCAGCTAGCCTGAGTTCCTGGCTGGCACCGCCGTGTCCACACTGCTGTTGTAGCGCAGCACCTCGATCTAAGCTCGCTCACGGGTGCTGGAAATCACACCTCTCCTACGTAAAAGCAGGGGGATTTGATGGATTGCGCGCCCTGTGTTCTCCTAATGTAAACGGCCCCAGACAAGCAGTCCCAGGACTTGTCCGTCTGTCCAGGAAGAATGTGTGCTGTTATGGCACTAAGGAGATGAGCTTTCCGTATGCGCCACTTAAACTTGTACCCAAGCCCTCCTGAGATGCCTTCTCCTCTAACTGTGTTATTAGCCAATCTGTCTTTTTCAAACTCCGTTCTGGGCAAAATCAAACTAAGCCCATTCAGCTGCCAGCATACAAAATCCAGTCCTTTCTGAGTGGTGTGTGTGTGGGAGCAGAATGTCTGGCAATAATCTCCTGCAGGAGAGAACGTGTAGAGGATTTTTCCAGCCTTCCATAATTCAAAAATAGCTGAACAGATGGCCCTCAAAATTCCCTCCTCTCTGCTGCAAAAAATTGCCTTTTGGCTGAGAACAAACATGGGAAGTTGCAGCCCAAAGAACGTTTTGGGATCTAGGAGTGAAAAATCAGCGTGCTCCAAAACCTTTGACCACGAGAATTAGTCAAAAAAGTGGGAATGTTTTGCATGAACCCTTGTGGGAATAAATGTCATTTTTTTCCCATCCAAAAGTTTTGTCATTTGAAAATCCCCCTCCTCCTCCTTCACCCCTTCCCAACCCTCTTCCCCCGCAGCTCTATTTCCAATCTTACACGTCGGGCCCAATTTTGAAAATAGCTCAGTTCCTATTTAGGGTACGTCTACATTTGAACTGTGAGGTGTGACACCCAGTTCACGTAGACGTATCTGCACTAGTTCCTAACAACAGCAGTGTCTCCACAGCAGCCGGAGTGGTTTCTTGGGCTGGTTGTCTCAAGTACAATCCCACTCAGTGCCCTAGCTACGTACTCGGGAGGCTAGTGGGCACACTGCTATTTTTAGGCGCTAGCTAGCGTGGATACGTCTGTGCAAACTGGGAATCAGACATCCCAGCTTAAATGCAGGTAGAGCCTCAGCCAGTTAAATAAGGGCTAAGCTTTTTTGATAATCTTGCTCATCGAGCGTCCAGTTACCAAACAATTGCTATAATATCTAGAAATTGCTTCAGCGCCACTGATTTCATAGCCACCTCTGGGGTGGCACACAGCAGCACCTGTGTAGGATAGAAAGTGAAGAAGCGTCCATTTTCAGCTGGAAACATAGGCTCGCAGAAGGTAATTGCCCAGATACAAATTAGGCCAGAACACCACCATTTTGCAGAAACTATTTTCTGTTGAAAAGTCCTGACCAGCTCCAGTCTTGTCACTTTCTGGTGCTGCTGCTGGGAGAGATTAAATCTGACATCATGTTTCCTGGTGCACTGTAAAAATTTCCTGAGGCGAAACTGCTACAGGCAGTGAGTGAGGTTTCTTACTGCCGGATTATGCTAGTGTGCACCTCGGAGGTAGTATGCTGGACTAGGACTCCAAAGACCTGGGTTCTATACATGACTCTACCACTAGCCTGCTTAGACCAATTACTTCGCCTGTCTTTGCCTCAGTTTTCCCAATCTGTAAAATGGGGCTAATAACAGAATCCTGCTTTTTACAGCCCTTTGAGAGCTACTGATGGCAAGAGCTTGGCATTGTTATTAGTTCTCACCTCAATACAAACACCTACAAGTAACCTTTTTTGCAATCCAGCAATCTGAATGTCAGCATGACTAATTGGAACAGGCCCTTCTCCTTCTAAAGTGATAGCTTGCCAATGGCCTGGCCTATTTATTAGCTTGCTCCAACATGGTAGCGCCAGAGGGCGCGGTCCCTGAATGATTTCCCTATCTCGCCACCCAGTGCCATCCCCTAGCTGGGGAATCATCACGATTACATAAGAAGGCTGAAGAGGAGCTGGGGTTGAGGCTGGGAGCATTGCAAGGGAATTGGGTGAAGAAGCACGGCAGCTGTGGTGAGAGGGGTTTTGTCCTGTTGTAGTAGGCGTAGCTATGTTTAGTGATAAACTCTGTGGATGGTCTAAACCAGACCAGTGTTTCATCACTGAGAATGGATTGATTTGAAAACGGGCAGGAAATCCATCACATCCTTGTGGTGTTAATGGGTGCCCTGCATTAAGGACGGGTGTCTCTGAAGCAAAGATATGAAGTGACTAGAATAGGAGTGTGTTATGTTACTAGGCTAAGCCTGTGCTCTCAGCTAACAAGCCTGTCTGTTGGACTGTCCGTACCAGCCTAGGCCGGGAGTAGAGCATTTCCGGGTGTTTACTGATCAGGTGAGAACAACCTAATGTAGCTAATTCCATCAACACAAACCTGAGTGGAGGGGACCCAGAGTAAACGGCTAATAAACAACAAAACCAGCACTGGTGTAAGAAGAGCAGAGGGCATCCTCATTTCCTAAAATGAAACGGCCGCTGGGATATCTCAAGCCTTGATGCTTGCCACTTCCAGTAGTGCAAACTAGATGCCATTTCCCCTGAAAGAGACCTGTGTCTTGTTAAGGATGAAAGGCAAAGCGGACCTTCTCTGTTGTGTGCCCTTTACTGCGCCTTTCGTGCAGCAAGTGTTTTCACCCAGACAAGGCCAGTCTCTGGAGTGGGGCATCGTACCTTCCCTGAGGTTTGCTGGAGCGCCAGTGTCTGGGGGGGTGAAAGGGCAGCGCCCGTCAATAGTGACCCATCTCACCAAGTGTGTTTTGTCCACAGCGGGTGTTTTCTGCGTGAAGCAAACAAGAATGTCTCGCGTCAGACTAAAGAGTGTCGCCTTCATAGAGGCCAGCCAGCAGCCCACCTTCCTCCTCGTGCGTGTGTGTGTGTGTCTCTCTCTCACGCCCACGCACACACACACACGTTGCGCTGGGGAGAGCAGCCCTCTGCTGTAGGTTTACGAAGGGGCCTGGGTAGGGCCGAGGGAGCCTGTACGAGGGCATGTTGGAGTGGTAAGCGTAAGGTGGGGTCCAAAGCTCAGTGCAGGTTGGCTGGCTGTAGAGGCGAGCGGTGGGTTTAAAAGGCCCCTGGATTCCTGGTCTGTGCCCACAAGCGTGCTCATGAAGAACGTGCAGGGATGGGAGAGCCAAGGGCCTGTTACAAGGGCTTCAGGAGCTGGCTGGGAGCTGACGTCTTGTCTGTGGGAGTCGCCAGCTAGTTTGTCATCAGTCTCCATGGTCCAGGCCCCTCTGCAGGGAGGACCCGAGCAGCAGCTAGTCTGGCAGTGGAGTGCAGTGAGCCATTGTCCGTCATTAGATCTGCTGCCACGTGGGCTCCACTACCTGCGCCTCTGCCGAAGGGACGCCTCCAGCCACGAAATGCTCTGTGACGCGGCGGAAAACGGGGTGAAGGCTCTCCCCTCTGCAGGGCTCAGCCACAGTGCGTCTGAGGGGGTGTTGAGGTGTTTTGGTGCGCCAGCAAAGCCTGAGGCCCGCTAGTGCGTCCCTCGTTCCAAGGGGGAGATGGCTGCTGGCTTCGGGCCGGATCGAAGCCCACAGAACTCAACAGGAGTCTTTCAATGGCCTTTAGATCAGGACCTTACCTCAGCTGAGACTGAGACGTGCCTAGTGGTGTGGGGGCGGGGGGGGGCGGTGCTGGGGTGTCCAGTAATCAGTCAGCCTCCCAAACGCTCACTGTGGTGCAATCGTGGCTGTAGCCTGACTTCAGAGCAAGGCATTTCCTTACAGGCCTGGCAAACGCCGATGTTTTCAAACTGTGCTCAAAAGTCAGGGAGAAGCAGGGAAATTGGGCATTATTCACTCACTCAGGTGTGTGGAGGGGGGCGGGAGGAGGACGGGGTGACTTGGTGCTTGTAGCTTTCTATTGCAGGGCAGGGGAATTGTTTTTGAGTTTGAGACTCTTTAGTCTATGGCAAAACGTGAGAGGGGACTCTCTGCCTTGGAAACTAAACTAGCCATTCTGTGGAATGCATCCTCCCGAGGGGTTTGATCTGGCAGCATCTGACAAATCACAAAACACCCATGGACTTTAGTGATGTATCCCTAAAAACAAACGTGTCCCTGACCAGTGTGTGGGGGCAAACCTTCCAAAGCCTGGATAGCCAACATCATTGGACGTGTTCTATGAATCAGACCTATGGATTCGAAATAGGGAGCCCTAGATTCCCTAAGGGAACCATCTCTTAGGAGCCAGTGGAAACCGCTGCACAGCACTGAAGAAAATTAAGTACAGTTGGGGGGGGGTATCTAAAACTGGACACACCAACAATCCTAGGAATGCAGCTGATGGCTCAGCTTCACATTGCAAACCATGCACCCAACTCGAGAGCAATGTAGTGGAAACAGAAGCAGCCCAATGGTGGAAGCTTAAACTAGGGAATGTGCAGTGAAAGTGAAAAGCAACATTTAAAACTTACTGGCCAAAACGTGCCAACGTGTCTAGGCCTGACTGTTTTGAGGTGCTGTGCACCCATAATGCTCACTGAGGACAGTTGGATTGCACGTGCTGAACAAGTACTAAGAAGATGACGCAGTAATGGTACTGCTTGACTGGCAACACCTGGCTTTGGGCTTCTCTGCGACTCCACTGGTGTTTGACTTGTCTGGAGCCTCACTCGTATCGATTGCTCCAGCCCATAAAGAGATGACACCGAAGAGCAGATGCATCATGGAGGGACTTACTCGCTCAATAAGACTTTGCCAGACCCCAGCTGAGAAACGCTGTTCGGCCGCTTCAAGGAAGACCTCCATATCTGGGCAAAAAAACTCTTCTCCACTGGGCTGGACTGTAACAATGCTGTGTCGCAGGGGCCAGGCAGGGTCAGGCCAACGAGGTAGCAATGGCAAAGCTATAAGCAACTTGCCCACATTAAAAAGGTTGGCGTTGGCTGGGCTCTAGAAAGATGACTTTTGACTGAACTGTCACAGACTGTTTCCTGCATGCTGGGTATCAGCGCGACGGGTTCGACAGTTTGGTGTTGACTGTAATTGTTATGTTCCAAACTAACTATGAACTGCAACTAAATGAAGGGCTTCTGTTGAATATGCTCGAGTGAGGAGCCTCTCTGTGGCCACGCACCCACATAAGCAAAGCTCATACTGACGTGGCTCAGAGTCCAGCCCATCTTTGTACCAAGCTACCCTTCCCCCAGCCAGGTTCAACCTGAAATAGCTGGTTCCCCTCCTGTGGATGAGAATACGCTTTGCTGGCTTCCCAAGTACGTGTAGTGCAGCCCCACGCCATGGCCAAGGTCCCTGCTGTACTCAGTGCTGTGTGACCAAGACACAGTCTGCCTCTGCCCACGTTAGAGCTTTCACAGCTTCCGTTTCTTCCAGGGTGACGAGACAAAGGCCTAGGGGTGTGTTTGGGGCATGACCAGACCGGCTGTGTGATGCGTCAGTGGCTACATGGCTGCTGTATGTCTGCCGAGTCGCGGTTCAAGGGGCGGCTGCCTTGGTGGGAGCTGTGTGCTGGGTAGTGCGTGAGGCCGCTGGAGTGTAACACGCTGCTGACTGGAGACGGGCGTGTGTGTAGACAAAGCTGGGAGGCAAGTGCTGGTTTTTATTTTGTAGAAAAGACGGATTGCAGAGCCAAACTCTCTAGGGCCTGTTGGCACTGGACGTGCCCCATAGCCAGCCGATGAGCCCAGCCTAGCATGTCCTGATGGAGGGGAGTCGGGGGAGGGGGGGTGTCTCTGTCTGCAGCACGAACCTACAGCCTCTGCATCTGAGCCAGTGTCCTGGGACGGCCCGGTCAGCCCGCTCGCTGGGGAGGAAACGCTGCCGTCCTGACTGCCCCTGGGCACCAGCCTCCGTTGCCGCTGGCCCTGCCCCGGGCACACATTGCGTCACGCAGTGGGGGACCAGGCCCCTCGCTTAGCCTGCCTCTTAAACGCTTGCCTTTTGTTCACGTAGGTCTCTTGGCGAGCCTGGCTGGGAGGCGGGAGAGGGGAACGAGGGAGGGAGGCGGGTATGCAGGCCGGGGTGGCATGCAGGTGGTAATAACGTTTTGCTGAGCAGGGTCCAACTGCTAGCGAGAGTCAGGGCATGGAGGTTGGCCATGCCACCTCCCCAGTCCTGAGCCAGGGGGCCACACCCGTTCTGCTCCTGCCATCCTGTACCCAAGGGAAGAGGGTGCAAAATGTGCCCCGGTGTTCTTCCGGCTAGACGTGGGAGCCTTTCAGCTGATGTGTTCAAATCCCCTGGGCGCTTTGATCATTCAGTTCCTAGTCAGTGTAATGGGAACAGGGCACCCAAAGCCCTTAGCCAGCTTTGACATTGCGCCCAGTTAATGTTTTACCGATAATGGCTCGACAAGAGCAAGGGGCTGTTGTTCATGTGACGTAAACCAGCCATCTGCGCATCCCAGGGCTAACGCTCTCTAGGGAATTTCCATGTTTTACCATTTAAGTTGCTCATGTGATCTCTAGGTTACTCTGCCTCCAGGCAGGGGAAGCTATAAAGGCAGGTTACCCTGGTCTGGTCCTAAAAAGGCCATGACTGAGGGGCAGGAAAAGTGATGTGTGGATACATCGCTTTTACACATTACGGCTGCTTTATTGAGCCAAGCTACATAGCTGGGGCCTTTTTCTACTGCAGGCCCCAGTGCAGTTTAGAGCTTGGGAGAACTGCAGCTTGGGGGGGAGGGCTAGCTCTGCTTTACGACTCAGTTGCTTGGTTGGGATTGTAAAAATAAAGGGCAAAAGGCCAAGGCAGTTTAAGCGGCAGCCCCACACACTGGGGCTGGCTGGCAACAAAGGGTAGGGACACTAGGGCCACCAAAAACCCAGCAACCCAACCCCACCATGACGAAAAGGAGAAGAGGCTTGTGGAACTCACATAGGCTGGTGGGGGTTTTGCATGAAAACAACTTGTTGGACGCCATAGTCTTGTCCTCGCAGCCAGGCCCTGTGCAGCACAGTCCGCTAGGCATATCTGCTTGCAGGCAGATGGGCCCTTTTTAACGTCCCTGCTGCCTGGCAGGTCAGGAGGAATCTACTTTCCTGCTTGGCTCTTGGGCCAGAGTATGACTCTGGCCCTTGGAAAGGAGAGGACTTTAGGCAGCCATCTACACAAAAGGTAGCCCAGCCTTTGTAGGGTCAGAATGCCAAACGAGTCCAGCCAGGCTGTCAGCCCATGTGAAAACCAGCGGCAAGGTGGGCGTCTCACCCCCACAACCTGGGAAGCAGCCCTGCTAGCTGGAGAGCCCAAGAAAGCTGCAGATGTTGTGCCTTGGCCATGCCCCACGTGCTGCTAGCCCTAGGACCTAGCTCATTGTAATCAGAATGGAAATGGTTTGCAGTGCAGGGATGTAAATGAGCAGCAGAGAGCAGCTGTGCTCAGCTACTGCACAATTGTAGCAGGCGCCTGCTTGGCTCAGACAGACCGCAGAGGTGGTGCGGCTCAAGCAAGAAAGCTCTTTACCAAGGTGTGCACATGCTGAACAACCAGCGTTTGCTAGCCATTCCCATACTGGCTTACCTGAGGTACGACTGCAATTTGCAGCACGCTTCCAAAGAGGCTAACGGCGTTATCTCAAGTCTCTAGTGTGTTAGCCGTTGGCAAGCAGTGATCTTCTAATGGAGTCACTGCAGAAACGAGTTCAGTGCGGCCATAACGTTCCTGGCAAATGCGGCAATGAAGTGGGTGTTGTATGTCCTGGAGCGAAAAGGAGGCAGTTACTTCTCAGCTTCGGCGAAAGAGAAGCAGAGCAAAATACATGAGCCAATTGTAGTCTTAATGATAATTGCAGGGCTGAGGAAGACCTCCCTGGGCTTGCACTGCATTATCACTGCTAAATTACTACAAATATACATGGAAAGGGTGAGAGACGGCTTAATCCTCAGCAACAAACAAGCAGCCGTAAAAGCACCCCTCCCGCGATGCCACTCTGCCTTCGCCCTGCAGCATTACTGCAAAGCTGCTGCTCACAACGCATAGGTGGAGCTGGTGCTGCACGGTCTGACTGACAGCTGGCTGAGCCGGGGAGCCTGTGCAGGAGCTGGAGGAAGAAGATAGGCTCTGGACTTGGCGTCCGGGAAACCGGAGTTCTTGGCCTAGCTGTGTCACGGACTTGCTGTCGGAGCTTGTGAAAACCTCCCCGTCTGTGCCTCTTGCCGCTCCCACCTTTGTGCCTTGACGATTTAAAGGTCCCCTTTTGGAGGCAGGAACTGTCTGGCTCGCTACAGAACGGTACCACACCTCGCACAGTGAAACCACAGGCGGCTAGGGTTGCTGTCATGCCTGCACGTCAATGCAGCATGGAGCTGGGGTACCACTCAGCCTCCTTCCGCGCAGCCTGGGCTGACTTCAACCATGCTTCTGTTGACGATGCACAGACAGCCCCTCTAGCCCTGTTATCACCCACCTGAGCCAGATGAATACACTGCCAGAGCCACTCATGTGCCCACCAGAGAGCAAGGCATCAGCCAGTAACGCCCCCTCACACACAGGTCCCGGACTTGTCGCTACAGGAATGCACTCAGTATTATCCTGTCCCGCACTGGACGGAGATCTGTGTGGTGCAGGCTCATGCATTAGTCTGCTTTCCCATCAGTGTGGGGAAGGCATACGCCAGGTTTGTTCTCTGAGCTAGGATTCCCAAAACACTGCACTCAAACACATTGGCTAAGACAAAACGTTAAACAAGTCTATTAGCTTCAGAAAAATAGATTTTAAGTGATTATAAAGCTGTTACCAAACAAATAAAAATAAGATCAGTCTAAATTCTACACACGAACAGGATTTGAATCTAGAAATGTCTCACTCTGAGAGATGGTACCAGCAGGCTACAAATCTTCTGTACAAAGGCAGAGACCGCTTTCCCTGCCTGGGACCACCATGTCCCCAGTCCAAAGCTCTTTGTCTTCTAGCTGTTTCTTCAGGTGTTGAACTGTGTGGGAGTGAAGCCAAGTGATGATGTCACTCTCCCTCCTCTTATAGCTACTCCTAGTTGCTGGAAAAGTCCATGCATGAGATGTGGGAGTTGACCCCCATTAGTCGAGCAATCCATTACGTACCTGCTTCTCTCTATGAAGTCCCCATTGTACACCGGCTCTGGGATAAAGCATTCTCTCCTTGATGGGTCATTAGCACATCTGGCCACTTCACTGTTATACATGCAAAGCTGGTTTGTGGGTGTTTCCCAACTCACAACATGTTTGAGTAGCATTTTCAGCAATGTTTTATAACTTCACATACAATGATAACACACACAATCCTCAGGATATTAATGTTTAGCAGACCAAGACTTTTCAAATGCTATCTCACAAGGCAGATTTTGTAAAGAACATATCGTAATTATATGACAGTGGTGAATACGGGGTTTTGGGGATGTTGCTTTCAGACACAGACTGTCACAGTTCCTAGGTGCCACTACCCTACAAGTTATTGTTACTTCCCTGTTGGGAATAAAACACCAAGGAGGGGCTCCTCAGAGATTAAGACAATGAATGGCAATTTGCTGTCCAAATGTCTATGGCCCCTGAAAATTCTCCACCCAATTTTTAGACATTTTGTTTTTTTTATTTGAGCTCTTAAATAAACATATATTAGTGCTATGCAGTAGCTGTTTCAAGCAGGAAGAGAAGTAACGATCAATTCAAGAGTTTTCCTATGTTAGTAGTTAACTGAGCTCTGGCTTGTTTATGAATTTGGTCCTCAGACATGATTTGTCACCTGAAATGTGCATTAATTCCAAATGTGGAATAAGTGCTGGTTTAAAGAGCAGAACACCCGCTGAGCATCAAAGGGAATGTTATAAGGTCTAGAAATAAATATAATATCCTAGAGGCTGTTAGGCATCATTAACCAGGGAAAGAAAGAAATATGTGCCTTCAATCAATATAACTGATTTAAAACAAACAAACACAAAACTGACTTTAAACCACAGTCAGCAAAAGATATTATTTAGCTAAAGGCTGTATTTGTACTTAGCAGCTTACTCATTACTGAGTTACAACCTAAGGCACCTTGAAAAATGACAAGGCTCTTGAAAGTTAGATGATACCGTGACATATGAAACGAGAAAGGTTCCATATTAGTTACGGGAGTGTGAGTGCATTAGGTTGTCCATTAAACAGCTGCAACACAACCTTGCAAAGATGGCTCACAAGTCAATCGCATCGCATGGCAAGAAACAGCGTTGAAAAAGCCATTGCATTTTCAAGGACAAAGGAAGGTTACAAACAGAATATTAACATATGATATTGCGTTCTTTAATTCACCTCTCCATTATTATTCAGTTACACAGCAGCCCTGTAAGTCAGATAACCTATCAGAATTATGCTTGTGCTAGTAAAATAGTTGTATTTAAAAAGGAAAATATCCCCCAGATTTGTAATGCACAGATACATTCATTTACGCAGCTTTTCTCAAGTTGACAGGATGGTATTTTCCGTCTTGTCACATAATGGATCCCAGGGGGAGGTGTGTGTGGGGGGAGGCAAAAGTCAAGAGTGCTGCCCCCATCCACCTCCCTCCACATGCGAGAGGCAGAGAATAAGAAGAGGTTTAGCGGGGCTGCGTGTGAATAGCCTCCGGTGCTGATACATACACACAGTGAACCCTCACCCCACTGAAGAGGTGTTGCTGCTGAACGCATTGAAAAGCGGCAGTTTGGTAAGGCGATATCGCTGAAGGGAAAGCGACTGCAATGGCCATTTCCTGTGGTCCTCGCTGCCTGCCTGCCCTGCCTTAGACGGATGTCTCAACTGAGTCCAGTAACAAAGCTCTTCCTGGGTTTGCTCAACCCTACCAAGTGCCAGGCAGCCCCAGCGCTCTTGACTCCTCTGTGCGCCAGCTGGGGGTCAGAACAAATGGGCTGCCTTGTAGGGAATGTCTCTGCCCCCGCCCCCGACACAAATCAGCAGCAACTGCGTCACGCCTCCCAAATAAAATCAGCCAGTGAAGCCCCTGCCCCAAGAGCTATGAGCAGGCACTCATGCCTGGTGCCCCTCCCAGGTCCCAGTGTCCTCTGTTGTCCTTCTCCACCACTCCCCTTGCCAAGTCATGGTCTCCCCACCTCCCCCTTTCCTTTATGGTCACAACCTCCGTCTGCTAGCACCTTGCGATCACAGGCTGGCTAGTGCCTCCCTCGCCTCAGCATCTGCCCCCCTCATCCCACCCTCCTGGTTCCCTGGTGGAGCTCGGCACGAGGACCATGCCTGCATCACAATCTGTGACCAACCTGCTTCTCCTGTCCCAAGGCGAACTGAAAACGCAGCTTGTGAGCACGTGCTGGTCTCGCCATGGCAATATACCTCTTCTGAGGGGAGGCGCTCGCCCCGTGGACTGGGCTTCTCCCGGCCCCTCTTGGCTGTGACGTTTTTCCAGAGTTTTTTGGGGACAAAGCAGGCTTGTTCTGCACTGCTGTCACCATTGCCCTGCTGGAGAGAAGAAGAAAAGTAAGGCTTTTTGTTTGCTTCAAGAAAGAGATAGGCCCACTGGCTCCAAAGCTACGCAGATTCGCTATCACTGGCATTGTGTAAATGAAAACTGGATGTTTGGCTCAAGTGCAAACAGGAATTAATGCAACAGCAGTCCCATGGCCTGTGTTGTGCAGGCGGTGTGCCTACATGCCCACAGTGATCCCAGCTGGCCTTAGAATTTATGATTTACCAGATACCATTGAGCGCAAATACTTTGCAGAATCGGGGCTAAAACATGATATTCTGTAGACGGCTTCTAAACATAACTTGACTAGAAAGTTCGGTGCACAGTCAAATAGTTTTGCCAGTGCTCAAAATAACTTTTTGGCAGCTGTAAGATATTTTTTCCCCTAGAGGTCATTAGTCTAATTGTGCCATTTCTCAAAGAAATATTTAACAAATGCTGACATCATTAAATTACATAATAGCTGAAACTCAGTTCACATGGTTGAATAGAGATGTTGGTTTAATTGGCTTTTTTTTTTTTTTTTTTAAATTGTATTTGCCTCGGTCATGTATTTCCATTATTAAATCATCTTGTATTTGCAGGAAGATTTTAAAATGATGTATTTTTAGACTGACTCATTTTCAATCAGCCATATTAATGGGCCTGTCAGAAGATCATAGACAGCAGAATAAACAAGAGGGAAAGAACTGCAACAGAACTGGAATGTGGTCTATGAGACTTGTAGGATTCTGTATATTAGATGGCATGTGACTTCTCCATTTGGCTTGCCAGGAGGGCTGGCTGAGAAACGGGTATGTATTTTTCTAGGAATGATTTAAGGAAGATTTGTTTGCTTTGAAATGTTTCACAGAAATGTTTTGTTTTGTTTTTTTCTAAATGGGAAAAATGCTAAAGAAAGGTCAATTTTCACTTAGGAAGTGGGCAGGTTTTTGAGGGGGGAAAGAGAATCTTTCTCCCAGCTGTACTGGAGTGCTTGTTCTCACTAAGGATGGACCCACCCTGCATGGGTCTAAGTCTATAACCTGTAACCCAGCTGCAAACTACCCCATATTTTGAGTCAATCTACTGTGTTTTGATACAAAAAGCCCAATGGACAAGTTTGAGCTTTTGGGTTCAAATGATCCCTTCTTCATTATCCTGACCAAGCCCCACCCCTCACACACACAACCTGCATCCCTCGCTTAGTGGTTTTAATTAACTCACAACAACGCAGCACAAGGGAACTAGGATCTGGGGACTAGATCAAAAGCCCTTTGGAGCCACTGCGAGTCTGAGGTCAATGAACTGACTCTCTTTGATGTCAGTGGGGTTTGGATGAGGTAGCCAGATTTTCAGCAACCAATGTTCTTCCTGACGGCTACATTCTTTTACATATTGGGCCCCCATTGTGGTAGCTCTGGTCTTCTGAAAATTGTGGGCATGTTGCATAGTTACAATGCCAGTCCCCTGGAAGATGCACAAACCTTTAGGGCCTCTGATCACCCCAATCTAGTGGGGGTCCCAAATTCTTCAATCCAAACACACTGGTTTAGATAAAATAATACAAGTTTGTTGACTACAGAAAGATAGGTTTTAAGCGATTACAAGTAAAGAGGCATACAAGTCAAAACTGATTACAAAAAAATAAAAAGTAAAAATGCAACAAATATCTACCTTAATAAGCAAAGGTTTCACTCACCACATGCTTTTGTGGCTGCATGCCTTTCAGCCAGGACCCCTTCCCCAGTCCAATACGCCTCTCCTTGTTGTTCAGGGGTTGTTGACGTAGCAGTGAGCAGAGAGAGAAGGAAGGAGAGATGATTTGTGTCCTCTCTTCTCACATCTTGTAGTTATTGTCCTCTTTGAAAATCATTGCCAGCTAAGGTTCAGGAGACAGCAAGGCTGTTTGCATGAGCATCTCCAACTGTTCTTTTGTTGCCAAGATGTAAATTTCTCACTCACACCCTTCTTGCCAAAGAATGGCTGCTTAGCCAGGAGCTAGTCCACTGGATTATGTTGACACCTGGACGAAACGTCAGCATGCCTTTTGTCACTGAGGAACTAGCTTGTGCCTTCTTTTCTAAACTTGGAACATGTCTCACTACTGTCAGACCTTACAATCTTATAACTTTATACAATGTTGGCACGTGGGACCATAATGGTTAGCATGACAATAATGGTCAGCAAATTATAGTTTTCAAATGATACCTCACTAGGCATACTTTGTACCAAATGTATCATAGTCTTGTACAGGGGCATGGCCTGTCACACATAGCCTTTCTCGTGGGGTTTTAGGTGGCTACAGAGGTTTGGCAAACCGGGTAACTGCTTCCTTCTTAGACTGGAGGTGGAGGTCACTGACCCAATCCTGTCTTGCTAGCAGTCAGCTAACGTGGGAGCCCTTCATTCAGTATTACTGTCCTTAGCAGCAGCACGCTGGCCCCACGTAAGCACACTCCTTTAGGAGATACACCGCTCGCCCACTGACTGCCTGGTCCACGTTCGCTCTGTTATTACAAGAATCTTTTGTTTGCTTTCTCACACGTCCACTTGTGAAATATTTTTGTTATAGGCACTGTATGAATGACAATCAATCCCGGCTCCCGTGGGAACGTTCACCTCGGTTTTCATGTCCTTTCTTTCCAGGGCCTTCTGGCTGAAAGACAGGGCTGAGCTGGCAACAGAGGCCTAAAGGAGTTGCAGACCAAATGAATGGGAATGGAGCATCTACATCTTTTGAGTAGCTTTGAAAAAGTCCTCCTAGAGGTATGACTTCAGACAGGCTTTGCAGCCCCGTCGCCTCGGTAGTTAAGTTGCCCTATCCTCTTAGCTCTTTCTTTAGCCATTCATTTCTCAAGCTAAGCAAATCACTCAGTACTGACAACAATCACAACAACAGGATGAGTGCGTTGCTCTCTGCCATCCTGCTCTCTTCACCCAGGAAGAAACGACTGCTGGAGGCGAGACAGAGACGATGTTTTAGAAGACAGGCCCAGATTTCCATCCCATGAAAATGCACGTGCATGAATGGAACAGATGAGAATGGGCCATATCTTCAGCTGCTCTAAACTGGCATAGCTCCACCGACTTCAATACCAGTCAAGGATTTGTCTGTAGGTTTGCTCATCCTGCAGAATTTAGAGCCTCATGTTGCAAATCTTTCAGGCCAGAGACCACACTTCTTACCTCTCTCTAAAGCACCATAAATAATCATAGCAATCAATAGTTTTTCAAAGCAGGGAACCTGTCTGTGTGCTGTGTTTGGACAGCGTCCAGCCGAATGGGGCCCCGGTCCTAGTAATGCAAGTACTGATGAATAGGCATATCTCTCAAGTGGTGTGTATGTATCTAAAAGATACTAGTTCAGGTTCTCAGGCAGTGCCAATTGGTATAACCCCACTGAATGAAATGGAGCGAAGTGGCCTTAGTCCAGCTGAGCCCTGTCCTGGTGCCGCCTTTGTAAGAAAGGTTTGCTATTACTGCACAAACGCCGGCGAAGCAAAGCAGCAATAGACATTCTTAGGCAGAGGCACTGACTGACCCAGCATCTTTGTTTCTATTTTTAATACATTTTTTCCATTCCCCAGCACACTAAGCTAGCTCACCGGGCCCTTGAGCACACATGCATTTCCCCAGCGTACTTTCACAATTACAGAAACACGTCTGTGCTCCTCCACTGTGGGTGTTTGCTGTGTTCCATGACTCTCAAAATTAAGGTTTGGGGGTCATTTCCACAGGAAACCATCAACTGGCTCATGGTCACAGGAAGCAGGGCCCAGATTTATGGGAAAGTTCCTGAGCCCTGGCAAATTTTGAGTGGAGTTTTGAGATTGTAATGAACCCAGCCACAGGCAAGTTTGGTGTGGTTTCTGGCTTCATTTTCACAGCTTCATTAGTGCACACTTTACAAGATACAACAGTGGCACTTCATGAGGCATAGTATTTAAGGCCAAAAGTGACCATCTAGGCAGACTTGAGGAAAAAGTAACCTGTGGAACTCATTGCCATGGGATGTTGTGAAGGCCAAAAGTAGAACTGGGTTTAAAAAGAAGTAGATAAGTTCATGAAGGATAAGTCCATCAGCAGCTGGTGGATAGCTGTTGAATAGCCAAGATGAACAGGACTACAATCCTACACTCAGGGCAACCCTAAGCCGCTGACTGCCAGAACCCAGGAGGGGAAGATACGGGAGAATCTCTGATATTGGACTCTCTTGGTGATGGGCTAGATCAGTGGTTCTCAACCTTTCTAATGCCGTGACCCCGCAATACAGTTCCTCATATTGCGGTGACCCCAAATCAAAAAATAATTTTGGTGGCTACTTCAAAACTGATGACGTCAGCAAGCGCCGGACACGCGTAATGCGCTGCTATGGACTGTGGAGCATTCCCCCCGCCTCCCCCACCCCTTAGGCCCCGGATGGATGATGCAATCACGTCTGCGCATGCGCGCAGGCATTCAGTTTGGAACGCACACCGTTATGGGTGCGCGTTCCAAACTGAATGCCTGCGCGCATCCATAACGGTGTGCGTTCCAGCTGAATAGCGCTGCTACAGATGGTAGCGCGACTTCTCAGCGGCTAAAGCCATCGGAAATATGTATTTTCCGATGGCTTTAGGTGACCCCTGTGTTTTGGTCGTTCGACCCCCGCCGGGGTCGCGACCCACAGGTTGAGAACCGCTGGGCTAGATGGTCTGACCCTGTGTCATAGTTCTTATGATCTCCTGTGTATTATAGGCTACTAAATGCCACACAGCCAAGCCTGACAACCAAATTGGACCAAACGGTTACAGCTCTCAGGAGACTAAACTGTTGTGCACCACGTGCAAAGAGCAGGAGGGCCTGCGGTGCACCAAGGCCTGAGGCCCCTTCCATGGCAGGGAATTGATTTGGTGATGATCCTAGTGAGGGACTTGTGCCCCAGGCTTTAGAGGAAGGCAAAGAAACCCCAAGGTCCATGTGTATCTGATCCGCATGTGGGAGTTCTATTTCTTTGATTCATTACATAAACACCGCATGTCTGCCCTGAATTTTTATTGCCTAATCTCTGAGTAAAGCTTGAGTTTTTAGAGGCATTTCAAGAAAATCAGTTAATTAGTTTCTGAGGTCTACTCAATTAAAAGCTGGCACCAACACAGTTCACATTCTGAGTGGGTTTTTGGGCCACTCTTGCTTAAAAACGACAGAAAGTGCAATAATTGTATCTAGTGGGAGTTTGATGGAGTCTCTGGGGTTACATAATTATTTTGTTAATTAACAAAATGAAAAAAATAGGGTTTTCTATCATAACTATTGGTTTCCCTCATGCATGTGGTGTAGTTCTAGCCATGTTGATCCCAGGGTATTAGAGACAAAAAGGTGGGCGAGGACATATCTTTTATTGGACCAGCTTCTGCTCCCAGTTAGCCAAGGGAGTCATGTCTAGCCCTGAGAGTCTGTGATTAATGATGACCAGTATCTTCTATGAAGGAGGAACTATTGGTTCATCATTGCCCAGGAGCTCTGTAAACCTGGGTGGCAGGTTCTCAGGTGCACCTGGAGTGGCTGAAAAGCCTCATACGTGAAGATCAGGATTTTAGCAGCTCTTGCTATGATGAAGTCCAGTATTGGTGTGAAACTCTCCAGCAGGTTCAGGAGCTGTGCTGCGTGCAGTACTGTGCGCCTGAGTCATGTCCCGATGACCAGGATCCTCCAGTTGCTGCTGGCTCATGGACCAATGGGAAGCTGGGCAACTGGTCAAGAGAGAAGAGCATCTTTGACAAAGCGACGTCTCCCGTGTGGAAGGTCTTGTCCTTTAGGAAGCTGGTCACGCTGCCCAGACGCGCCTCGTCCGCGTTAAAAGACAGCTACCCATCCTGTGCTTTGCTGAACTGTTCGGCTGGTTCTAGGGTTGCGCTACTGGGTGCCTGAGCATTTCCCCAGGGATCCTGGCTCGCCATGATAATATCATTGCTGGGTTGAAGAGCCTGTCTTGATCTACAGCAGCTGGGAAACTAGGGCCCAAACTGTGTAGGTGAGTTACAGTGTGTGTGAGTTAAGGCTGCTCTGTATATAATCAGGAGGAGGTGATGTTACCTCTCTATACAGCACGAGTGAAACCAATCCTGGACTACTGTGTCCAACTCCATTTTGGTAAAAGGGTGCTGACAAAGAAGAGAGCGCTCAGAGCAATGACCCAACAACGTTCTGAGGGTTGGCAGAAATGTGGTCTATATGAAATTACTGTAAGGGGGGTGCAAAATTGGTTGAAAAACCATACTCAAAGAGTAGTTATGAATGGTTTGCTGTCACTCTGAGGCCTAGCCTGAGTGGCACTGCAACCCCTATGCACCAGATCACAATGCCACGCACTCATTGTTAGCCCCACCTCTGTCATGGTGGGGAGGGGGGTAGTGGGGAGCCCTGGGGGGAGGGACAGTTGTGCCCACCATGTGAAAAATTTATGGGGGTGCCCCAACCCTCAGCCTCTGCTCTTCACAAGGGAAACAGGCATGGGCTTAACTCAAGTTCGCGGACTCTCAGTAAAATCCTACTGAAAACCAGGCAGCCTGTAGCTTTCACGGGAGTTAGCAAGCTACTGGCAAATCCCAGGGTCTTCCGTAACCACTAACTCCACCTGCTGACTCATGTGAAAACGACAGCTGGCCTTGTCCGCACTGGAGCCAGTCAGTTTGACCTGGGGACAGCTAACGAGTTAAAAACATCTCTTCTTCTCCCACAGGCTTGAGGCTTGATAGAGAAGCGTGGGGAAGATAGGAACTGCCAGGTCGATCAGAACCATGGTTCATCGAGCTCCATTTCCTGTATCTGTCTTGTGGCCAGTAGCAGCAGTTTCAAAGGAAGGTGTTTAACCCTGAAACAGGCATATCTGGAATCTCTTGTTCATAGTTTCTTCCTAGCCTCTTAGCTGGTGGTTGGGTTATGCTTTAACCATGCGAGGACTTTGCTTTCTTCCAAACTTTGGCTGTTTTTTAAAATACTGACTTGTACCATGAGCCTATTGCTCCTTGGCTATCCAAAGCTGTCAGTCAGGCCCCTTTCACCAGGGTTGTGTTCACAGCAACATCCGAAATTGGGGCTCTTTTCCAGCCATTTTCATTTGATGTGCAGACCAAAGCACAACATGCGTTGAGTGAGCTTTCTAAAGCCACTCATCCATTTATTTCTCCTTTTACAAAGCACCCACGTAAGTTAACCTTAGATAAAAGCTTTTTCTAAGTATGGTCAGATGCAAGTAATTGCAGTTCGCACCTTCCCCTGACTGGCTTTGCCAATGACTCACCATCCGAGCATTTCACAGGAGACGTTTTGGAAGAGGTCAGTCCCTGAAGGCTTGTGTCAGCCTCGTTAAGGAGCAAAACAAATTATGCCTATTAGCAGACAAGACTAAACTCCATCAGCGGTCCATGGCGAAACCTGGGCTGCACACAATAATATTCCATCTTTGGAGCGCCGCAGAGAACAGGAGAAGCAGAACAGGGACGACGTGCTGTTTGAAAGCTGCAGTTACTTCAAGCTGCTCTAATGCCCCAACACTTTGCTCCCAGGAAGCTGGTGGCAGTGACGCGTGCTGAAAGCAGAGCGGTGTCAGCCAGGAAACGGCTTTTATAAATGGCACCAGCCCGTGCCCTGAATGTCCAGTCCTTCATCCCTGGCATGCCCCAAACCCTTTTGGAGCGATTCTCCATTTACATGATTCTTCATTCCCACCGCTGGGACGTGAACCAGAGCACAGCAGCAGCATTTCACACCCACTTTGCTGGGATGTAGCAGCTGAGACCCTGTGGGATGAGGCCCCTGGACCCCCCTAGGAATTTGGGATGTGCAGGGAAGGCAGATTTCGGCCTTCAGACACCTAGAAATCAAAGCCTTCTTAGGAGGGCTAGTCTGTCTCTGCCAGTCCCGGATCGCTCCAGGCTGGGAACTCTTTGGGCAAGGGCCGCGCTGTGTGTTTGTACAGTTCTGAGCACAGTGCAGTCCTGGGGCACGACTGGCCTGCCAGTCACTGACCTCGTAACAAGAAGAATAGCCAGTATTTACTGGGGTTTGTCAAGTCTCGTTTCGACATGAAGGGAGGAGGGTTCGTCTTGTGCTCAAGTCACGGGCCTGGCACCTCAAAGTTTGTTCCCTGCCTTGTGACCTTGGGCAAGTCATACAGGCCAAAAATGAGCGTATCTAGACTCCTGAAGTTCCACTCCTAAATGAGGCTCCTGAAAGTGCGACCTCCTTTCTGAGCAGCTCCTATGGACTTCGCTGGGAGCTCGCCCTTTTGAAACGCAAGTGAGAGTCCACGGTGCAGGTAAGCCAGCAGAGTGACGCTCCTAGGAACACCCTCGTTAGCCAGTTCCTGTCACTAGTGGTTTTGATTTAGTAGAACAGAGAGAGCACAAGAACAACCCTAGTGCCAATCAAAATGTTTCATGTTGATAAATTTGAACCATTTTGTTTCATTTTTTACCTCTTTTTATTTTTTGTCTTTATATACAATAAAGTAAATTTCTAGACAAAAAAATCATTGGCATCAAAGCTTTTTTTCATTCAGAAAATGTCAAAATGGGACATTTCAACATTTACAAAATGGATTTTAGACAAACTTTGTTTCAAATTTATAAGATGTCATGAAAACGACACTGTCAAAATAGTATCTTCTGATGCAAAACTGTTTTGACAAAATTTTCCCAATCAGCTCTGCCGAGAAGACCCAAAGATCTGCCCAGACGCAAGACAGACCAAGGTGGACAGGCTGGGTTGGTGGGTCCCTGTAAAGCCAACTAGAACTCCTAGAGAAGGGCCTAAAATTTGCTGCAGGGGGCTAATGGATTAGCTGTTGATGAGGGGCGAAACCGAGTGTATCCGAGGGGAGATCTGTCAAGTTCTGCAGACTCTTGCATCCCAGCTGGACACCTTTTTGCAAATGACACCACGGCTGCGCCCAGACTCAGCGCTGTATAAATAACCATCTTTTCTTTGGTGGCCAAAGTGAAAGAAAAATTCTTCAGCTCAACCTGAAACAAATTTTATTTTTCTGGAGAAGCAAAAAAGTCAAAAAAAATGTGTTTTGTGTCAACAAAATATTAATTTGTCTTGTTTTGTTTCTGAGATATTTTTAACCTCTTTAAATACAGGATTTTTAATAAAACTGAGTGAAAATTCTGAAACAAAACATCTTTTGGAAACAAAAACTCAAAACATTTCATTTAAAAAAATGCTGAAACAAACCATTTTGACATCTTTGGGGGGTTTTTATTTAACAAGTCACCAAAGTTGACCCAAACTCACAAATTGTTTCGATTGAATCTGCATTTTTTGGTGAAAGAATTATTCACATGAAAACATTTTTCCAGTTCTACTGGACCCCAATCCTCCTTGAGAGTGGGTCTCAGTGCAAATACTCTATGCAACTTGACATGCATGTCCCACCTATTGGATCTCATTAAAAACATAGCCCTGGTGTTTATTTTAAAATCACTCCTTCAAATGAGGAGTTCTTCCAATTCACACTTGAGGGTTATTTTACTCGCAAGCAGACTGTTACACCTAACAAATTGTGACAATGGCTAAACTTACAGTCTTGTCTCTCAGCAGAATACCTGTAGGAGGGCGTCAAATTTACTGATACCTGTAGAGAGTGACTCAGCTCCATTTCCTTTAGTCATGACAACATCTCCATCCTGTCTGCACTGCAGTGCACCCTTCAAAGAAGCAGTTTATAATAAAAAGAAATTATTTCTCCATGTTTGCCTCAAAACAACAACTTACAGGATAGGGTGAAACTATGAAGAGCTATGGCACATGGCCCAGGAAATGCAGCTTTCCAACATACAGTTCCACTGCACATTAAAACGAAAGACTTCAGAGACAAGATTGTGTCCCCACCCAGCCTGAAAAGAATGAAAGGGCTGGATCCCCAGCTATGCAACCTGGAGTAGGGCCATTGAGGATAAGAGAGCTGCACTGTAATCCTCAGAGGAATTTAGGCACTGGACTCCCATCGATTCCAAAGGGTGAGGGGGCCCTATGTACCTGGCGGAGCTGGACCGAACTGAGGGTCTGGACATAGAATAGGACTCAGCGGCTGACCCATGTGCAGGGGAAAAGTCAGTTTCCTCGCCACAGAGGATGAGATGGTACTGAAGATTCCCCCCAGAAGGCCCAAGCCCACCTATTTGACAGATAAGAGTGACACTTTGTGTGGTATTAACTCTCCTGGAGCACAAGGCCATAGGCTTTATTGAGCCAACCAACGTTTAGCCCACATGCAGCTTATTCTGGGACTGCTGCCATGAGCTGGAGTAGATCTGGCCGAAGGTATTGCCTCCTAGGCAGGCCTTTTCTTCAGTGCTCTCCCTCGTGTCCCAGGCGGTATACACAGCAAGGCAATCAGACCAATGTTGCCAAATGCAGGGGCCTAGATTAAAGCACCGGGGCCCAGATCCTCAGAAGGTATCTGGGCACCCAACTCTCCCTGAGAACTGCCTTGCTCAGCGAAAGTCCGACTGAAGACTCGGGCCCGACTCGCCCTCAGCTGGGACTGGCAGAACCGCTTTGCATGGGACCAAGACCCCTTTGTCTGGAATGAGTGCAATACGGTTAGACCCTCCTTATGACCCTATGCGTACACAGGGGCATGTCTCCCAAGTGATGGCGGACGTTGTGCCTTTGCTATTTCTGCTCAAAAAGCCGTTTGCCTGCTCTGATCTCTCCTCTCTTTGTTAAAAGGGTGTCTCTTCTATTGAAAAATGAGCATTTTGCTGCCGCTCCCAGGCCAGTACCTGTAGCCTGGGTCTTCTCCCAGCCATGTTCCCTCCACGGTCCCTGCGTTACACAGCTCGCTGTCATTTTCTTTCTTGGGTGGGTTGTTGTCCCTGGCAGCACGACCCAGTTTTGTTTTGTCGCTGCTCCTCAAAAGCCAGCGTGTCAGTGCCAAGCCAGCATTCATAACCTGGCGCTGCAACCGGCAAAGATACTGAGCTGTCAATTCGACTTAGTCTCCTTACCCCTGCGAGGCTGGATCTGTCAAACCAGAGAGACAATGTTTAAGGCACAAGGCTTACAGATGGCTGGGCTGGTGCTCAGAGCTGCGAACTCCAGCCTTCAGCACCAGGGGGGCTGCCTCGACCTCTTTTGCCTCCAGTGCCCTACTTGTTTGCATTTTATGTCAGCTGCCTCTATATAGCATACCAGACTGACGCGGGGCAGCATTCAAGCGCAGAATCCTGAATGTACTTGCAGTGGGGGAGGTCTAGATTGCAAATTAGGAAAACCTTTTTCCCTAGGAGGGTGGTGAAGCACTGGAACGGGTTACCTGGTGGAATGTCCATCCTTAAGAGGTTTTTAAGGTCTGGCTTGACAAAGCCCTGGCTGGGGTGATTTAGTTGGGGTTGGTCCTGCTTCGAGCAGGGGTTTGAACTAGATACCTCCTGAGGTCCCTTCCAGCCCTCATCTTCTATGAGTTTATGCTTAACTTTAAGCATATGCTTAAGCCCATTGGTTCTCTAGTAGAACTGGCTAAAATTTTATGCTGAAATTTTTTTTTTAAATTGAAAATTTTCACAAGCCCTTTTGGTCTCAGTAGAAATTTCTTTTTCAATGAAAACAATACAAGCTGAACATTTTTACTGAAAAGAGTTTTTAAAAAAACAAACAAAACAAAACAAAACTTTTTTATTTTTCAGTTTCAGTTTTTCATCGAAAATCCCCCCCCCAAATAAATGTAATGGGAATTAAAAAAAAAAATCCCTAAATTTTCCAATCAGCTCTATTCAATGGGGCTTAAGCAGGGCTTGAAGTGTGCATGTGTGTAGGAGGGTGGGGGGGAGCAGGCGGGGAGGAGGCAGGGTTGTCACAAGGAGTCATAGACCCAGCTAAAAAACAAAATTAAAACTCAGGCTGGGTCACTGAGGGGCGCCCACTTTAAGCATTGTGGTACCGAAGTTGCTCCCAGATTAGGATAAATCCCCCACGCACACTTGTTCCAGGTTACTTTAAGCACTGGTCTAAAGCGTGTGCTTTGGTGTGGTCCTCAGTAGACGAGCTTTTAATGAACTGGGGCCATCAGATGTTTTTACTGGGCCTTTCTTTCACAAGTCTCCCTGCGTACCCCATATTCGGAAACCAAACCTGACAGGCGGCAGCCTGAACTGACGGATATTACAGATGACACCAGCAACAGATTTCAGCAGTTTATGTGCAAGCTTCCCAAAGTTCTGACCTGAGGTGTTGGCGTGGGCCCATCAGTAATAAGCTGTTTCAGGAAAGTCCTATCTGCTGCCCAAAGTCATGGATAACAGAGCCTCTTCTCATCTGCGGGTGATTAGATTCAGCCTGCGGGTTGTTCCGCTCAGGTCAGCTTTCACTGACACAGAAAAATTTGGTCTCGGACATTTGGTCCTTGGACATGCTGTGCTCCAGTTAAATGGCATCAAGCCACTGCAGTGAGAAACCTAATTCTTCTTAGACAACAACTTAAATTTGGGGTTTAAAAATGCCAACTGCAGCAACAGCTCTAGGAAGACCCTTACGCTCCTGGGAGCTACAATTTATTTGTCATCACGATTTCCTGCGGTGCCGTGTACGACTCAGTACCAACACCCCGTCGCCAGCAGCCTCTAGCGTAGTCCTGTCTACACAACTGTACAGGCATTCGTGACCTAGGATCAAGCCTGCTGGCATGCCATGTGCTTATATTTGATTTTATCTAGGGCACAGCAAAAGGCAATCAAGCTTGATTATGAAAACCATGACAGTTACTTTTCCTGCTCGTTTTCTGCAGGAGGCTGGCATCAGCATTGCTGGGACGGATGCCCCAAAAGATGTACACATTGTTGGTCTAACACAGGGCAGGGAGGAAAAGGTCAGACCTGTGAGTCAGGGTTGGAAGGGACGGGAGCCTTGGGAAGGACTGGGTATACTCCACACTGAGAGCTGGGTATGTCTCACTCCAGTCACAGGTGAAAACAATTTTCATAACCCGATTGGAGTTAATACCCCACACTGAAATTAGAGAGCAGGGTAAACGGGGCGTGTAACTCCAATTAGACTTTGAACAGCTGTCTCCTAGATTCTATGTCCTATAAGGATGAGAAGCAGGTTGGTAGGTGGCTAGGTAGGTAGACACGGCGCCCACCAACTTTACTGGTGTCAGTGCATAGAGACACAGCAACGCTCAGAGGCGTGAACTTTTTGGCCAATAGCCTTACACAGTCCCTGTAAGTAAGATCCAATGCTGTCAATATTGTGGCATGCTGGAATGATTTTTCTGAGCCTAAGGTTCTGTCTGCCACATTGGTGTCCTTTTGCGTGAACTGCTCTGGTGTCACCTCCATGTGTCTTAGATCCGTTTATAACCACAGGGGCGTAGGCCTCTGGGGAGTCCGTGTGAGCTGTACGTCCCATTGGGAGGTGAACGCTGTCATCCGCGCTGCACAGCAGCATGCTTGACCGATCAAGAAGTATACATTACTCCACTCGTTGTTTGGAACATGGGCATCTCAAAAACGCAACCCCAACTTGTGGGCCTTAAACCCCAACAAGCTGGGCCTTCAAAACCTCTAAGGATGGAGATTCCACCACCACCACCCAGCTTGCCTTGAGGAGTCTTATTAATGAGCACAGTATGAAACTGGAGTGGGCAGTAAATGCAGACGGGGATAAGTCAGCCAGCTTGGGGAAACCTGAGCTCCCACGATGCGCCTCGATCCCACAAAGCTGTATTTCACATTGGGTTAGGAAACACAACTCCTGAGGGTTGTGCGCCAGCAGGAGCTGGTTTTCTAGCGATGCCAGTCCCTTGGAGGAGACCCACCAGATGGAAGCAGAGGGAGCTGGGGCTCACCGCTCAGCTCCATTTTAGATCAGTTATCCAAACTGAAGAGATTTATCAGAAACGATCTTCCAGTGCTGCTGAGAATCATCCGTGGCTAATGTGAGGGAAATAGCATCAGGATTATTTGCAAGTTAGATGCAATTCTTTCTTGATTACTTCCATCTGGAAACACTCAGGCCTACACACAACAGGAGAATTTTTGTCATTTTCACTCTCTTTTTTCCTTCTAAAATGAATTCCAGTCGCGTTCTTTTTCTACGCCTCTTCATCCCCAGCTCTTTCTTCTCCTCTTCAAAAACCGTTCTTTTCATCCCCATTGTTTACTTCGTACATTATTAATTCCCCTGAGCTGCCTATTTTAAAAGGATTTTCATTTCCAAATGTAAATATCTATAAACAGTTCTTAGTGCCATACGATCACTTGAATATCTACAATTTGAGTTTGAATTGGAAGGCACTTGCAATAAAACTGCTTTGTTTATAGAGTATTTGGACTACTGACAAAATGTTTTCTGAATTTAAAATGCAAAAGCTCTTTGATGCACTATATTAAAGGGAACTGGATGACATTTTATTAGTAATTGTTTGTTTATAACAATTAAAGAGTAAGGAAGGAACTACCTCTCACACCTCAGGGAACTGACCTGTATTTCCCCCTTGTGCGCCAGCAAGGGAACCCTAGAATCCTAGAAGTTTAAGGTTGGAAAGCACCTCAGGAGGTATCTAGTCCAACCCCCTGCTCAAAGCAGGACCAACCCCAACTAAGTTATCGCATCCAGGGCTTTGTCAAGCCGCACCTTAAAAACCTCTAAGGATGGAGATTCCACCACCACCACCCTAGGTAACCCATTGCAGTGCTTCACCGCCTGCCTAGGGAAAAACTTTTTCCTAATGTCCAACCTAGACCTCCCCCACTGCAACTTGAGACCGTTGCTCCTTGTTCTGTCACCTGCCACCACTGAAAACAGCCTAGCTCCATCCTCCCTGGAACCCCCTTTCAGGCAGTTAAAGGCTGCTATCAAATCCCCCCTCACTCTTCTCTTCTGCAGACTAAACAAGCCTAGTTCCCTCAGTCTCTCCCCATAAGTCTTGCGTTACAGCCCCCTAATCATTTTTGTTTCCCTCTCCTGGACTCTCCAATTTGTCCACAACCTTTCTGCAGCTGGGGGGGGATGTGGAAGGAGAGGGGCGAAGAGGGGAACTGGACATAGTACTCCAGATGAGGCCTCTCTAATGCCAAATAGAGGGGAATAATCACTTCCTTCAATCTGCTGGCAATGCTCCTATTAATGCAGCCCAAGATGCCATTAGCCTTCTTGGCAACCAGGGCACACTGCTGACTCATATCCAGCTTCTTATCCACTGTAACCCCCAGGTCCTTTTCTGCAGAACTGCTGCCTAGCCAGTCGGTCCCCAGTCTGTAGCTGTGCATGGGATTCTTCTGTCCTAAGTGCAAGACTCTGCACTTGTCCTTATTGAATCTCAAGAGATTTTCTTTGGCCCAATCCTCCAATTTGTCTAGTCACTCTGTATCCTATCCCTGCCCTTCAGCATATCTACTACTCCCTCCCACCACCACTTAGTGTCATCTGCAAACTTGCTGAGGGTGCAATCTACCCCATCCTCCAGATCATTCATGAAGATGTTGAACAAAACGGCCCCAGCACCGACCCCTAGCACACTCCTCTTGGTACCAGCTGCCAACTAGACACTGAGCCATTGATCACTACCCGTTGAGCCTAGTGATCTAGCCAGCTTTCTATCCATTTTATAGTCCATTCATCCAACCCATACTTCTTTCACTTGCTGATAGGAATACTGTGGGAGACCATATCAAAAGCTTTGCTAAAGTGAAGCTTTGCTTTCACATCCACCGCTTTCCCCACATTACAGAGCTAGTCATCTAATCACAGAAGGCAATCAGGTTGATCAAGCATGATTTGCCCTTGGCGAATCCATGCTGACTGTTCCTGATCTCCTTCCTCCTGGGAAACTCACGTTCAGGTTTCCAGCTCCCCAGCTGTTACCTCTCTTGGGTGGAGACCAACGTTTTTCTCCCTCCTGACTGTGGCTTCTCCGGGCCCTGAATTCCCCAGCAAGTCAGACTTCCCACGAGGCTGACGTCTGCGCTTTGCTTTCTCATCAAAGGAGTTACAACTACAGTTGAAATTGCCCACGGATTCGACTTACCACACAGCTCATCCCCAGCAAGCACATTTATTCTTCAGGTAAAAAGCATGACAGGAAAAACCATACAGAAAACAATAACTCATGCTAATACTATTCTAGATCTCACCCCCTCTCCAGTTCCAGCCAGGGCTCTGAGCAGGGTCGGTCTCCAACCCTTCCCCAACGATTGGGGCCCGCCCTGGGGACAGAGGGTCCTGCCCATTTGCTGAATCAGAAAGCAGGCCCTGAGTCTCTTTAAACCAGGATCTTTATCCAAAAGTCTTTTCTTTGTCTGTTTGTCTCTGGTGACTAAAGATGGTCATCCTTGGCAGTCTTACAACCGGAGTGAATCTGCCCCATCACCCCTCCACTCTTCTTATTTCCGGGAGGAGCTGCGGTCTCCCTCCCCATGGAACGCCGTACAAACACTGGCCCACGACGACACAGACAACTTAATGCAGTCAGATCGCTCAAAGATATTGCAGGACGTTGCCATGTCTGTCATAGCACCGATTCCTGACAGTGCATTATGCAGCATGCATTAAAGCTACAATGTGAATTACAACTGAGTCCAAGGGCAAACAAAACATCGATTCGTGTTGCAGGACTCCGCTAATGGAATGTGATTGCCCTAGGAGCCAGACACTTCCGATTCCCCGGAGCAGAACGTATCTGTGCCTGTGTGAGGTACCCAGCTCACACATGCAGATGAGAAGGGGTGTGCCACAGCAGCAATCAAGATGACTGTTATCGGAGTCAGGGATAGATGATCTCCATTTAGAAGCTACATTCTTCCTTTCTCTACTTACTAGGATTGATGCATGTAAAATACCTGCCGTGCTTATGTAAAAACAGCAACATCAAAACCAGACATGCCTGTGGATAGGAAAGTGGAATTTTCAGCCTGTTGGAAGACTGGGAAGCACAAATAGCATCGTAAGAGCTTTTTTTCCCTCCCCACAAACTCCTGAGACACTTGTCCCATGGGATGCAATTGGAAGCCCAGGCCCTACTCTTTGATCCCCACAGGTAGGCATGGAGCTCCATTGACTTCAATCAACCAGCAGGTCGCTATGCAGAATTGACTGCGCCATTCTCTGCTGCTGAGGATTTGCCTGCACTGCAAGCGGGAGGAATCACAGAGACACCCCAACAAGCTCGGGTCTCCGTTCGCTTGACAATAGCCATGCAGCGATAGCAGCTGGGGTGGTGACCACCTAAGTATACCTGGGGGGAGGAGTGTGGTGTGGCAAGGCCATGCAGCTGCCCACGCTGCTATTCGCATCCAAGCTAGTTTTGATCTCTATCAAAGGTAGCTCGGGTACATCAGCACGCTGCAATCACATCTCCCAACGAGGCAAAATACTTACATGGGCCATGCGCAGCAGGGGAGACGCCCAGAAAATGCCAGCTTCTTGCTCAGGTGCCAGCACACAAGGGACATAGCGTGAACCTGCATTTGCTTCCGGAAGGATAATGCATTTTAATGTCCCTCTGTATGTGAAAAATGGGGAGATCAGCTCTGTGCAATTTCGGCCTTTAAAGAAGAACCCAACAAAAGGGATTTCAAAGCCTGGACAAGTTGGCCCACTTCTTGGAGCAATCTCGGAGAGAACTGGAGTGAGGAGAGAGGGATGCGGGACCAGGGAATATTCATTCCATGCTAGAACAGCGCTGAGAACATAAGTCACTAGGAGTGTAGGGCATGACGTGACAGGGCCCCATTATTTTCATGAGACAGCCAGGATGAAAAAAGAAATAATAGGAGTGTCTACAGCAGGACAAAAACAATAGGTTAGATATCATTTAAAAACTTCAACTGCCAAGAAAGTTAGACACTGGGACAAGCTGCCCAGGGATGACCAGCACTGGAGAACCTCTAAAGGAACCTCTGCTAGGGATGATTTAGATGCTGTTAAAGGTACTTTCCAATGATCCACTGATACACAAAGAACACAGCAATAAATGCGATGCTGCACAGGGATTTAGGTATACAGACCAATTGTTAATGGCTGGCCCCAGTGACATGACATAGACCAAGGTGACGTATCTGTATTACATGACAGGGGACAGACAGTGATATCTTTTGAAAGCTATCAAGCAGTACCTTATTCCCCTGGAATCAATGGGATGCGTGGAGTAGCGTAAAGCGCACTATGAATGGGGGCAGAATTGGGCCCAGCAAGGGAAATAATGTTGCAACCAGGGAAAACTTGCAAAAACAGCAGAAAGATCTTAAGTACGTTTACCGTGTTCTATTCCATTCAGGACCTGGCATCGCAGCCATCACCACGGCTTCTATGCTAAACCCATTTGGAAAATGGTAACGATATTTAAAAACCCACACAAACAAACAAACCCATCAACTACTGCACAGTCAGACTCAATCCCTGACTTTCAAAAATAAATTATTTTTGCCTTTTCGAAAATGTTGAGGTTTTTCCTCAGTTTTCCATCTGTCACTGAAAAAAGGGGAAGATTAGGGTAGGGGGAAATTGCATTGAGATTCCAGGGACAAATGGAACATTTGGGGAGGAACAAAAAACCAAAAATGTTTTTGAAAATCGTTTCATTTTTGAAAAAACGAGAGCCCTGTAGCACCTTAAAGACTAACAACTTTCTGCAGGCATAAGCCTTCATTTTTGAAGGGGGAAAAAACCATTGTTGATTAACCAAATGTCAGCCTGCTCTTGTGAATGTCTGTGCTCTTTTCAGATATGGGGAGAGACACAAATGGAGGTGCAGAAGGGAAAGGACAACGTTTGTATTGAACTGGCCATAATAATGATGTTCGAAGACGACAGAACAGGATGAAAAGATAATTCAGAATGCGGATGCCTGCTGCTGAAGGAAAGTCTGGCCATGCATTTATTTGAGGTCTTTGGTTTTTAAAAGGTTTCTGTTAGACAGTGAAGGCTGAAAAGAAACTATTTGATTCTGTCATGTGAATTACATTTAGTCCTTGAACGTCGAGACTGGAGTTTTGACCGAGAGCTCTGGCTAAGTGAAGTGATCTTGTGGCCAGGGTGACTGGTCTCTACACTGTTAACAGTGGCTGGGGGAATTTGGCCTACCCAGGACAAAGTGAGGCAAAATGCCTTTAGGAAAGGAAGACTGGGTCAATGGTTAGAGTGCTAACCTGGGGCATGGGTTCAGTTCCTTGCTCCCTCAGAGCTCCCCTGTTACTTCGTTTCTCTGTGCTTCAGTTTCACCACATGCAAAATGAGTAATAGCACTTCCCCTCCTCCCTGGACGGCTGTGAGATTTCTCAATGCTATGGAAACGGGGGCCGGAGCCAGTCTGAGGCGCGGGTGGAGCAAGCAGCTCCAACACGCCCTTTCTAAAGGTCTGGCATTCTCTCCCACGCCACCGGCTGGAAGCGAAAGATGAGGGCATGGCCAACCGTTTATCCTGCTACATGCCTTGAGTGAGTACCAGCACCGTCTGCCTGACGTCATACCCAGCCAGGTCAATGGCAAGGCTTCCAGGGACTTTACTAGTAAGATTCTGCAAATCCCTTGCACAGAGAAGCCATGGTGGAAGAAGTTCCCTCACTGCAGCGCCTGCGCACGTACACAGGCCCGTGGGGCGCGTCCGTACTAGAAAAGATTGCTGGCTGTTTCCCGACGGGCTCTGAAGTGTTTCAAGGCCTGAGCTGCGGCCATCCTCCTCCAGCTCCGAGGGCCCCGGTGCCACCCCTCCAGCCTGTGGTCACATTACAGAGACTGAGAAATCATCCCGGAGGGAAGGGCAGAGGCGAATCTGTTTTGATGTGCAGGTGCTGACCTGCAGACAAGGGCACGCGGAAGCCTTGTATCTGAATGTTTGTAACCGAACCAAACAGGGAAGGTCTGTGTAAGAAACACACAACAACCTCCAGTAATGCTTGCTGAAAAGACAGCCGCTGGCCTGTGCTGCAGCAGAGGAGTAGGAAGAAGGGGAGTGTAATAGTTGTGCAGAATATTGCCTGAGCATCCTGTCCCCTGTTACACAGGGTCAGCTGGCTGGGGCCACACCATGCGTCTAGCACGGAGCATGGCCTGTGGGCCCCAAGGGGACTGACTCCATGTTCTTGCCTCCTTCCTTTAATCACAGGATAGCTGCTGGAAAACAGTAAAACAGCAGCACGACATGCGCCGTTGCAGTCTGACCGGGCCAGGATATCTTCCCAACTTCAGAGAAGTGCAAAAAGCAAACAAACCTCATAAACAATGGAAAGTACATCCAGGGTTAAATGTTTTAATAATCACACACGCTCCTGGTGCCAGGATTATCTGGTGAGTATCCCACTAGAAACCACAAATACTTGGAGAGCAGGCAAAACAAGGGCAGAATGGAATACCACATACACTACAGCTGGGCAAAATTTTTCAGATTAAATTTTATTTTGGGGCGGGACGGAGGATGAAGATTCAGCAACACTAAAACATTCTGAAAATTCCATCTTGAACAAAACAAAAATTAAGAAAAAGTTGACTTGTTCCACGTTGACATTTTCAAACTAAAACATTTTGGTTTTCCGATTCAAAACAACTTGGGTTTTCAAAATTTCCTTCACTTCAATAAAACAAAAAAACCAACCAACCATTCAAAATCAAAGCAAAACACTCAACATAAGAACAGTGGCTCAGCCCAATGGCGCAGCTAGCCCTTTATCCTGTCGTCTGACAGTGGCCAGCGCCAGCTGATTCAGAGAGAATGAATGAAACAGGTCAATTATCGATGGATCCATCCCCAGTCATTCAGTCCTAGCTTCTGGCAGCCATTTCAGGTCAAACACAACATTTAATTCAACCCAAAATGAAATTTTTGTCAACTTTCTGAGTCACTGAAAATTTCCAAAGTTTTCATTTTGAGGTTGACCCGAAATATTTTTTTCCCATTTTTTTCGGAATTGCCAGCAAACCAGAAAATCAGTCATTTGATCAGCTCTATCCTACATGCATAATTAAAAGATGGGGCCTGGCCCTAATTGCTTACCATCTAAGAGGATTGTTTAATGTCAGTCATGGTCTTAAGTGAACAAAGACATTAATTTATATGCAAAAGGCATCCTGGTGATTTCGTCAATTAAAGGGATCATTTCCACTTTTCACAATTAGCCTCTGATCATCACTTGCGGATAACTGAAGAATCCAAAATGTGTCAAATGTGTCATGATATTTAAAGATTAAATGTTTTTAGCTAATTCAGCATAACCCATCTGGATTCTCAGATTGAATGCTAATGCATAACATTTCCTACAGCCATCAATCTGTGAGGCGTGGCAATTCAGTCCATTCCCCCCACCTTAAATTGCCATTATCTTGCATATTTTCTGCCTGCAGATTTTGAATGTGGTTATTCAGAAGAGTCTCTGTTTTTCTGCTAGCAGTGAGATTTCTGTCTATAACAAAATAGGCATACCACGTTTGTCAGAACCACTGTATTTTGATGTGTGTTTCAGAGAGAGGATTTGCAGAAGCAATCCTCCAAATTGCCCTCACTTGAAATGCTTCTAGTGACATTTTGCTAGCAGTCATTTCTTGTTTTTACTAAAATTCCTCATCAAATTGAGGAACGACGGTATGGAAAATGAAACATTTAACTCATTGCTCCTTTCTGGCAAATTTTTGATCTAATCTTTTTCAGGTCACATACAATATTAAATTCAAAAGCTTTTCACAAGCGCTTGTCAAACCTTTTTCTGGTTGCTTGATATATTGCTTTAAACAATTCAGATGTGAAGTGGATTCTCTCTCTTTTCTGCGTATGATGAAACCAGAGTAAGTCTCGGTAAATGGAGCTTCAAGCTAATCTGTACAGTTCTGATTTAAATGAGTTTGTTGCGCTATTTGAGAAAACCTTCTGTTCACATTGTTCTGTAAAGCAGTGTTATTTAATAACTTCTAGCAATCACAGGCTAATCCCTGCAGTGCTATGATGAACAAAACCATACAACTTCCAAAATAGCACCGATCGTTCATCACTTATTTGCAGCTTTGCCACATGCCCTCGGTAAAGGCAACACATAGCTATGATGTCCCCAAGAGCAGACCAGGCATAAGAGCTGAGCGAGAACTGGAATTTCTGTCCCACGGGCAGTTTTATCATTCCGGGAAAAAACCAATTGTTTAGAATTGGAAGGAAAAGTTAGAAATCCAAACAACGCCGCAGGATGGAAATTTTCTGAAAAAAGTCATGTTAGGAGACTGCAGGGCATTTTTTGAAAAATTCCAGGCTGGCAAACTGGGCAGCTGAGAGAGCTGCCCACCTGGGGAGCTGACCCCCAGGGATCCCCGGGAGCCTAGCAGCCCAGCCATCCACCGCATGGCTGGCCAGCCTTCCTGGTTGCTAGTGAAAGTCTCAATGAAGCCGACATATTCCTGTGGATCGTGCCGATTCCATTGATGGATGGAAAAGTGTTCTGTCAGAAAGTTTGCAGTCAGTCAGGAGAGCCACAATCTGATCCCTGGCTCCTGGGAGAAAGCCATCTGTGTCAGCCCTGTTCCAGCCAGAGGAAGGATGGCTAGAGGTTAGGGTCATTGGGCAGTTGGAGTAAATTCTTTGCCTGCTACATATTCCCTGTGTGACTTGGGCAAGTCACTTGACCACAGTTCCCATCTGTACAATGGGGATATTAGTGCTGCCCTACGTCCCATGGGTGTTGGGAGGGTGGAGACATTCAAGACTGTGAGGCGCTCAGTTACTGTCATGGTGGGAGACAGATGGGTACTTTAGAAACATTCTCCCTGCCTGCCTAGCTGTGTGGGAGGGGACGGCAGAGCCCTGGAAAGGCTGCTCACCCCACTGTGCTGCCATCCCTGCCCGTAGGAGCCCTCTGTGCTGGCCAGGGTCACACTGTGACCTCAGTACATCGGCCCAGGTTTCGGATCCCCTTCTTACACGTTGCTTCCCCGACGGGCCCACTGATTTCAGCTGGGTGCCCTGACCTCCGGAGGCAGCTTTGAACATCTCAGGCCCTCAGCTCAGAAAGGGACAGTCCAGACAACCCCACACTTGCTACACCCAGCCAGCCCGTCAGAGCCATTGCTGTGTGCCCTCCGCAAACGCGCACGCTTGGTTCTGGCTCGACTGGGTCGCACAACAGCTGGATTTCCAGGCTGCAGGTGAGTGGTCCTTCAGCCAACCCCACCTCGAGCAAACCAAGGAGGAAAATAAAACAAAGGCTCTCCTTGGGTTACCTAAGACTGGCCCCACATCTCCTCTTCGGGTCAGCCCCAACAGAAGGGCTGGACCGGCACCTTCAGGGCTAGCTCTACTCACACACACACCACTCTGGGGAGTGCGTTATATCGCCATAATGCTGGGGACGTCCCCTTGCTGATCTCTCTCAGCGCGCCCTTCAGCTGCTCGTCCCCCCGCCTGTACCTGCCCTGGGGTCAAACCACTTCATTCTCTCCCCGGGATCTGGGGACAACACCCGCCGATGCCAACTATGTCTTACGGGGCAGGCTTGATCCAAGGCAGCCTTCGGGGGGGCTTCACTTCTGCCGTTCCTACAAGCCCAGTTGTCCCGTGTGGCTTTGGGGTCTCTTCTGGGCTCTTCGGGGATTCACGGCTCGATGCCTGTGCCTCCCAAGCACAGCCCTGTGGGAGGGCAGCAGGGGCTCTCATTGCTGCTGGGCTGCGGGCACCCCAAGCACACGCACCCACTGGAACTTCTCTGGACCTGGGCGCAGCACACAAGTTACTGCACCTCTCGAAGGGGTGCCATATACTTCCCTTCCATATGTGAATGGGGGCCCCGGCTCCTCCTGCTCTCTGCCCTTACCCAGCCTTCCAGGGGCACCGTACACCCTGGGGGTCAAATTAGGGACTGGTCTGTGCCCTTCCCTGCAATTCTGCTTGACCCTCACACAGTCTGCCAAAGTGGTGGGGTGGGAAATGCTCCTCACTCACACACTCCCCTGCATTGTGCACCCAGGCAGAATCCAGTTAATATGCAGTCACTGACCCAGACATTCATTCGTTAACTTCCACAACAGCTTGTAGGAAGTGATCCCATCTCAGCCTTTCAGAGGAGCAAAACAGCTGCGGAATGGTTAAAGGTTTGATTGCAGGGAGGGCTGGAGGTCTCCCAAGCCCTGATCCTCTGCTCTATCCATTAGACCGCTTTCTGCTTCAGGATGTTTAATGATTCTTGGAAAGTGAGAGGCAATCTCCCTCCACTGGCAGGTTTGACTTGAAATTTGCCAGTTCATAATTACATCTAGTAGGACCTATTATCCGATGCTACCACATGTTGAAGGGCACTCCAGGGGCTACTGAAAGTTGGATTTCATGAAAAGAGACAAGCATAGCAAGAAACATACAGAAATGTGAATGCTGAAAGCTATTTTTATGCATCTGCAAACACAAACTCCTCCCTCCAACTACTGACACCTTAGCCTGTCATTTAAGGGAAGTCGCACATTACGCTGATGGAGAAACCTCAAGATGGCTTGGAAGCTTTCAGGACAGGCCATCAGAAAGATGGGCACAAGCGACTGATATAAAAACCACGTTATCACACTGAACGTTTCGATCTTAATAACCAGAAACCTGCAGGAAGTTCTGGTATTTCAACGTGGGAGAATCGCCACAGGCGGACATGAATCTCTCTTTGCTAAAGCTGACGTCAGCAGAGTTTATAACTATGCAGCCCTTATCTAGTCTGATGCCGAATGATTGCCACCAGCTGTGTGATCTCTGCAAGGAGGAAAAATAACTCTCAGTTTATACAAGATGTTTAAGATGCCTGCGCCTGTGTGCATATAAAGAGGGCTAAAAATACACTCACTGTTTGTTTAAAAAAAAATCCCGTTCTATAGATTTGCGTGCCTGGGCAGAATTTAGCCCATGAGGCTTTACATTGTGAATGCGCAGCACAATCCATAGCTAGGCACAAAGCCCCAGGGAGGTAGGAGAGACCGGTGAGCCAGATTTTACAGATGGAGGAGGCCAGATGTACAAGTCCCCATTTTACATCAGTAAAACGGCCCGTAGCAGGTCACAGCTGGTCCTAGCCTTGCTTTCTGCAGTCTGTCTGTGGTATGGATGTGGCCCCCAACCCCAATAGCTGACCACCTTGCAATCCTGGACATTTTTATCCTCACAACACACCTGGAAATTTGGGATCATTGTCCCCATTTCTAAAGGCAGGGAGCTGAAGGGCTCAGCCCAGATCCACAAAGGTAAATAAGCAGCTTAACCCCACGCTTCCGGGCCTGGGTTTTGGGGTGAGGCACCTAAGTTGCTGCACTGCGAGCCACAAAACTCCACTCACGTGGTGCCTCAGGGTAAAAGTTCCCTCAGCACCTGGGTTTGACTCTCTCTGGCCCAATGACTTCAGGTATTTAGCCACAGAGCCGCAGTCCTTGGGCCAGCTGGGAAAGAAAGAGAAGGGCCTAACTCAGGCATCATGGATCTCAACGGCATTCTTGACTAGGCACCACCATGCAATGGCCAAGCGGCTCACCCAAGGCCACCCAGCAAGATTGTTATAGTTTAACACAGACTAAAAAACAAAACCCCAGAGTCTGGCTGCTGGAAAGCAAGACATTTTTGTGTTTTCAGTGGGAAAAAAGGAAACAAAGAGGAGTGTTTCCCTGGGTGAGTGGAGAGAGGCGGTGTCATTTCCTGACCAGTTCTGCTGACAGCTCTCGCCAGGGGCAAACTCCTTCGCTAGTGCAGGCAAGCTGGCTAAGTGACTTGGCCAAGGCAATGCAGGGAGTGAGGAAGGGAATGAGGCAGTGTGGGGAAATTCCTGAGCCCAGGCCCTGTGTTCAGGCCACTGCTCATGGTGCCTCTTGTCTGTAATCCAAGTGTTGGTGTACCGGCTCACTCGTTGCCAGGCAGTCACCGCCGTAGGGTTATTTTCACGTTCCGCTAAGCCCTCGTACCCTGCACATCAATGGGTACCCAGCGAAGTCAATTCCCACCCAAAGCCTTCCCGAAAGGGAAGGAAATGCACGGCCTTTCCGATCCTCTTGTATCCTCACCAGCAGCCTGTTTGTATCACACAGCTACCCCCCACCACTCTAAGGCAGGGACACACCCTCCGCGTGCTGTTCTCACCCTGGCAGTGGATGAGACCAGGCAAATGGCAGCAGCTCACTTACTGATCAGAGCATTGCACTGGGCACACAACACCCACGGCTCCAGGATCTGTAGTGGCTGCCTATTGGTCTCTGGGTGGAGCTGCTGAACATGGTCTACAAATCCCTAATGGCCTGGGGCTGGCCTGCCAGGGAATCAATTCCCTCCTTGGACCCTATAACCCGTGGTCAGCAGAGCCCCAAGCTGGATCCCCTCATTATAGGAAAGCGGGATGGCTGGCCAGGCACAGTCCGCAGGACTCCAGGACTCTGTAACTTGCTCCACCCTTAGGCCAAAGTAGCCATTGTGGGCCAGCTGGCAAAGGTTGGAGAGAGAGGTCTGCATCACAGACCGAGGGAGGGTAGAGAGGCTCCTGTTGCACCCGTCAGTGTAGTGCCGCTGCACGTTGTGGGAGCGCCTGGACAGACATTGCTTTGTTTTACTTTACGCCATCCTTCTGCCAGGGGCTGAGTGGCAGCGAGGAGGGCTGGGTTCAGTGTGTCTAGTGTGTCTTGTTAGGTAACTAAAATGTCTCAACGCTCACCCAGAGACCTGGGGAAATTAAATGTACCTGCCCCGAGTGTTCTCAGTTGGCAAGGCAGCACTTCCCCATGCACAGGCGCTCCGGGGCTGTGTATAGACGGGAAGGGAAACCAGTCATGAACTTGGGAAAACCCAGCAATAGGTCAGATATGCAAATAGAGTAAAGCCATCCTACGTTCCACAGGTGACACGCCTGGTGCTGCACCACCTCACCAAAATCCACTCACGGCTGGGATCAATGAGTCACCAGGTCCAAACGTCTCCTTGCAAGGTTGCTTCAGCCCCAGTGGAGCTGCTTCAATTGCCTGGTCCCACCTGGAGACACCAAACCCTGACCCTCCTACTGTTTCAGTTCATTAAAATCCTGGGTAGATAGGGCCGGGCCAGGCCAGGCTTCACCACAGGCCACCCAGCTCTGAAACTGTTCCCAAGAACTGCTTTCCCTGCCAAGCCCCCATAGAAGGGGAGCCCACAACACTTGAGCATTATACAGAGCCATAGCTGCTTGGAGGTGGCCCCTTTGACATAAAATAACAGCTCCTCAGCCGCTCTAGGAGCTCTGCACCTCTCCCAGCCCAAGTTCATGTCTATTATGGTGACCCCCAGTGTCCCAAGAGGAATGGTTCCCTATGGCAGCACTTTTCCCTTTTCACCATTAGAGGGGCAGACAGCTCTTTCCCCTCTGGAGCATCGACCATAGCATTTAAACAACAAAAATAAAGAAATAGACAAAGAAACACAGCCTTGGGGACCTGACTGTCCACGGCCTGCTCTTGTGCCGTTACTGACACTTGCAAAGCGAGCGCTAAGTAAGTGTACTGTGCTACCCAATCAGAGCGACAGGCCTGTGGGGCAGCCGCAGCGGATTTAAACCGGCATCGCTCCTGTGGGTTTCAAGGCACTAGGCTGAGTTCTGGCAGCAGTGTTTGGCACCACTTTGCACAGGTGGAGATAACGACACAGTCAGGACAATCAGGTCCTGGAAACTTGGAATTTTTTTCCTCCTGAAAAGCCCCCAGGAAATTAAAGGCAAGATGCTACAGACATATGGTGTTTATGAAATTAAAGAGAAGCGCTAGCTCCTGTCAGTACCACATTAACCTCTTAGATGTGTGCTAAAAATGGGAATTCGAGCAGCCTGTTTTGCATGGAATTATGGTTTTCTGAATGACATTTTGAGAATCCTTGTTCAGAAACGTGTGGCTGAGCTGTGGTCGGGGCAATCTTGTTGCAAAGGTTCAGGGTTAGATCCAAAATCTACTGAAATTGCTGGGAATTCTCCTATGGGGTCATCAGATTAATTCTACACCTTCACCAGTTAATGAAACACTTTCATGCGTTCTTCTACACTGCTGCTTGGGGGGAGCACCCCATAAACAACCACACACATTGTTCTTCAGCCAACCTTTCCTTGAATCTCTTCTTTGCTGTGGTGCTGTAAAAAAAAAACAGCCAAAAAACTTGGCACTGGGCAGCTGGTGTGCTGTGACCGTTACAGGTGTGTGGGGTGGGAGCAGAGGGGAATGGGTTTCCCAGCCTAAGAGAGTTTGAGATTTCAAAAATGTTTCCCATTCCAAAATGGGATGAAAAGTAACAAAATTTCAAAAATTGATCAAAACAAACAGATGGGGGCCAATCGAAACATTTCATTTGGTTCACTGTGAAAAGCTTTGTTTCAGTTTCAACCATTTAAAAAACTCGAACCTTTGCATTAGCAGAAATTAACTGAGCTTTCTGTAAAAAATACCATTTCAAATGGAAAAATGAAACGGTTTGAAAAAATGTTTCAGATTCGGAGCTTTGTCGAAGCCCGGTCTTTCTCGCAAACTGATTCCTTTTCAACAAATGGACGTTTTCTATGGGAAACCCAACCCATGCCCATTATGCAGACCAATATTTCCTCATAGTTTCCTTGTGCTTCCCACATCTGTCTGATCCACCCATTGTCTCATCTTATACTTAGATTGTTAGCTCTTCAAGGCAGGTCCATCTTTTTGTTCTGTTGTACAGCACCTAGCGCAATGGGGTCCTGGCCCAGGACTTGACTTCCTAGGCTCTACTGCAATAATAATAATTCATCTGGATCAGCCCTGGTGTTCTTATCTGTTGTAGCTCTGCATGTATTTCTGTAACCATTATCATGCAGCTGCCTGAGACTTGGAGATACCCTATTTTTATTAGCTCTGAATTTGTTTTCTAATGAATTATCTCTAGGACAGCATCATATAGCCTGGTTCTTTGGCGGAGGTGAACATCCTTGCTTTTGGAAAACATCTGGCAAGATATTAGGCACTGCAGCTTTTGAAGTAAAATGTCATTTGCATTTTTAGTTTTTAGTCATAACTGACAAGAGCTGGCTGGTTTTTCCAAGGAGTCTCTCTGACAGACAAAGATCGTGATTACTGTACTGGGAGCTGCGTTCTCCACAACCAACTAAAAGATCCACTGACTGAACAACAGGGGAAGGGAAATTCCAAACCTGCCCTACGCTGGCTGCCCTTTGCTTTGCAGCACATACGGTACTAGGGCCAGATTGTGTCTGGCCGGCCTGCAAGCTTGTAAAACTGCCTCCATGGCCCCGTTAGGGCTTCCTGCGTCACAGGTCCAGGCACAGGGAGGATACACTCGACAGTCCCCTCCCCATGATCAAGAGAGCAAGAGATGGGAGGACCTTTGAATCTGCCCACTCCCCCACTATGCCAGCCGGCATTGCTGAGACAACCCGCTGGGGGAAGAAAGCTCCAGCCTGTGGAAGGCTGCAGTAAACTACTGGCCCCTTCGAGTACACGGGAAGCAATTGTGACTCTCCGTTGGGTGCATCCAGACCCCAGTAGTCCTAAAATGGCTGGGCAAAAGGGGTGGGGAATCAGAACTTCCTAGTCCCTTGCCTAACAACATGGGTGATCTTGCCTTTCTCTACTGAAAGCAGGGGTTTTATTTTGCCATATTCAGACTGGACGTTGTTCTTGTTCTCCAAGTCCAGCCTGGCTCTGCGCTTGATTTACACCCTTCTGGGAATCATTACACAGTTAAACTGAGCTCAGGGAATCACCCTGCCGCCATCTCATTGCCATTAGTATCGCACTAAACTAGTGGGGCTATTACAGCCCAGACACACAGTGAGAGCCCCTGCCCCAAAGAGTTGAAAGGCGAACCAGACAGTGGGGGGGAAGGGAAGCCGAGGCAACGAGATGGAAAGGGACATGTCTAAGGTCACAGAGTGAGTCAGAGATATAGCTGGGAACAGAGCTTAGGTGTCCTGATGCCTAAGTCTGAGCCGTTTTGCCAAAGCTATAGGCTATGGCTGCAGGCATCTGAAATTCAGAAAAGCCACGATATTAACACAGGTCCTGTACTGTCCAGAAATCACAGTAGCATCTTTAGACAATCTTAGTTCCTTCAACTTCTTGGTGGGTTCGCTTTTCAGCCGTGCTAAAGCAATTAGTTCCAGCTGACTCTCTGCCAGACTCTCCTGCCTGCTGGGACCTGGAACACAGATGTGCCAAAGTGACTGACATTCGGATGAAAACACAACGGTGAAACCATTAATTCAAAAAACATCCGCAAATTCTGTCTCCTAGCAGAACTCACAGTAAATGGAGCTCCGCTTAGTTTGACATTAGCTGGTGACGGGGAAATATTAAGCATAATCTAAAAGTTAATTGTTTCTTCACAAGCAATTTTTATTTTGATTAGCATTTGAAAGCATTAGCCTGTCGCAGTCAATTAGAAGACGGAGCTGTTTAACTGGACGGGTGGGGATGCATTTTCAAAGGGGCTCAGTAGGCAAGAACCCAGAGTCAGGCTCCTAGGAATAGCTTTGATACAGGTATTTAGGTGTCTAAATATGCAGATAGACTTCTAGTGGGATTTTCAGGAGCACCTACCTTCCCAAATGGATTTTTGGACAAGTTCAGGACCCAGCGTGCCGAGATCTTTGGCTCGTGGGTGCTGGAGTCTTGGAAATTCTTGTCTAAGGGTATGACATGTTGTACCCCATGTACACCCTTATGGTCTGATTTGTGTATCATTCATGTTCACCCTTATAGAGTAACTGTGTATTGTCTAATGCAAAATTTGTCATGTAATGTGTTTTTGGAATGCTCATGACATACTGAACATTGTTAGGGTAGCAAGTTTCCTGCAATGCACATGTGTCTAGATATGAAGCTCTGCTATGTAATAGTCCCAAAGGTGTGTCTCACATGGCTTGAATAGATCCAGGCAAACCCCAAGCAGAGTGAGGGTTCATGTCTTGCAAAGGCATGCATACAGGAACAGTGGACTGGCCTAAGCACCTGATAAAGTGACACTTATTTGACTCAAGTGGAGGAAGTCATGCCCATTGCTGGACGTGGCCGATCACCTGACCCTAGGGGGTGACGAGGAAACATGTTAGAGGCAGAGGAGTATTTGTCTCTGGAGTTCTCCCTTGGAATCCATCTACGAAGCAACAGCAAGCAACTGACAGACTGCCCACCAGGTGTGGTAAGATTAACCATCAAAGATTGTATGGCTACTGAGGTGTTAAGTTTAGTTTAGTATGCAATTTCTTTTATTTCTCCCTGATCAACCTGACTCATATTAATCTGCTTTATAATCACTTAAAATCTTTCTGTACTTAAACTTGCTTGGTTTATCTAAAGCAGTGCATGTGGACTGAGTATGTCTAGAGACTCCATTTAGAGTGACAGAGCTGGTGCATATCAATGTCTTTGATAAATTGACTAACCAATGAGCTTGCAGAACCCAGCGGGCAGCACTGAATTCTGTAAGATGGCAGTTCCTAGGGTTGCATCTGGGACTGGGGATCACACCATTGCATAATCCCATGAGTGACGGGCCAGAAGTACTCACTCACTAAAATAGGAGCCACTTTTCTGCAAGAGACGAAGTGAACTGACCCAGGAGTGGGCGGTTCACACAGCAGGGGAAGTGCAAGACAGGATCCAGGAGTGGGGCATTGGGGTGACATAGCGATATACCAGCCCAGATTGCAGAGGGCAATGTCAGAAAGGGTCTGCTAGTCAGAGGTGCTAAGCCCTCCTCCTGAACTCAGCGTGAGTTGTGGCAGATCAACACATCTAAAAGCCTGTCAGTCTACCTTGACTTATTCCCATTCCATGAGAAAGCCTGCCAGGAAGCTCATTGCTTCACTAGAATCATCCCTTGTGATGATGAAGGGCACCCACCAGGGTATGGCAGTGATGGTTCTCAGAGTCCCCAGGACTGAGAGTCCCTTCGTTACCCCGGCCGCCCCTTCTGCTTCCAGCACCAGAGAGACTTGCTTGTGCTGAACTAGGTGCCAACTCCTCGACCCAACCAGTCTGTTAGCCACCCATGCGCACTCCTCTGAGCTATGCCAGCCCTGGCTTTGCTTTTCAGCTTAATAATAGGCACACCCAAGACCCCCAAGCCTCTTTGAAATGTTCCCTTGTGGTATCCAGCCCCTTAACCACTGAACACCCACAAAAATACCAGGTCTGCTGTCCCCAGGGGAACAGGGTACACACCCGCTTGTCTGATTCAACTCTGGATCAGCACCTTGCTTCATATCACAGCACTGAGATATATTTATAGTGACAACAAGGATAAATTTATTACCCAAGATTCAAGGGGAAGGATAATGGAAACAAAAGTTTACATATAAAATGAAATCATAGCATGCTTTCCAGAGACTAAAGTTGACAGGCTAACCTCTGCTCTAAAACGTTTTATCTGACCCAAAATCTTTTGCTACTTTTCCAACGAATGCTGGCTGTGAATGTCAACACACCACCCGTTTTCTTCTTAGGTGCAAGATGATGGGGTATCTACTTTGATCCCCAAATATAATCCAACAAACCTTCAGCGTGTATATCCAGCTAAGATTCTCTTCCCCGCTCTATTTCCCTGCCTTAGTGCCTTTCTGAAATTCTTACACTCCGTCATCTGCATTCACCTTAGCTGGGAGCTGGGAGAACCATTGTGAATGAGAGAATACTTAATGTGCATTTTAACAGCTGGAGAGATGGATACACAGCTCTAGCTGGCAGAACATCTGTTTGTCAACTGCCTTGACACAGACTTTAAAACGATTTCAGTGTGTCCTCCTGACTCCTTACATAGTAGCTGAACATACATTTCACGACGACATTAGTGACCAGCGTGACTCTAGCTTCCATGTGAGCCCCCACATGACATTCTTTGATGAGCCAGAACGTACACACTGGAATCAGGACATCTTGAGCTTTTGGGGGGGATCCTGGGCCATCTGCGCAAGGTGTGCGTTTGTGTGGAGGGAAGATCTGTGCAGCACCTTAGAATACCTGCATTACTTCCCAGGCCCACTGCAGCACAACTTCCAGCTGCCCCCATAGCCACCTCCCATGGCATGTCACTATGTGAAGGGTAATTCCGTGACGGGTGCCTCTCCCTGGTCCAGCCAATCATCACACCTCAAACATACCTCGCAGGAAGGAGAGCGTGCGGGTGATTCTGCTAAGACACAGCTGGGCTGATGGGAACCCAGCAATTTCCTCCTCTCCTTGGCAGGAGTTCCCAGAGGGTGTTCATTAAAAGAATGCCCACCTTGCTGTGCGGAAGCGCATTTGTTTGTCCATCTGCAAGCACTGAGAGAAGTCTCGTACCACTACCAAATGCAAGCGATCACCAGCCAAAAACCGAGGGATCTGAAATGGGAGGTAAGACATGGCTGAATGCAGAATGGTGATCTGAGTTATCAGCAACCAGGGAAATGAAAGGTGCCTCTAACAAATGCAGGCACTGCTCATGAAAGAAGGATGGTTTTGTGATTAAGGCAAAGGCATAGGACTCAGAAGATCTAGGTTTATTCCCTGCTCTGCCACAGACGACCTATATGACCTTGGGCAAGCCTTTCACGAATCTGTGCCTCTGTTTCTTATCTTTTAAATATGAGGTCAGTAATTCTGCTTTATCCATTTAGAATATAAACTCTGGTAGACAACAACTTAACTTCGATGTTGATGTGTGGCGCCCAGCATAGTGGGCCCTGATCTCAGCTGGGGCCTTGGATGCTACTGAAATACAAATGATAATAGGCATCAGTGTACCTATTTCTCCTGAAAGTGGTCGGAGCTGCAATTCGTCTCCCTCTTTCCATCAGTTCATTTATCCAATCAAGCAGCCACCTCTCTTCATTTTTATCCCCTTCAGTCTGTGCTAGAGGTCGCTGTCTAAGGTGTCCAACTGCCTTCAAAATACACAGGTAGGATACAGCTAAATTCCTCAGTACCCCCATGCCCCTTCCAGATATAGGGAGGAAACTTTCAACCATTACAACCTCTTTATTCTGCGTGCATCTGCCAGACATCTCCTGGGGTCTCTCCTGATGGACACCTCAGGGGCATCTCTCAGTGGAAGGCATTCTTTGTAGTGTTGCTCTATGCACAAGATAACGTCCAAACATGGCACTGCACTTTCATCCTGCCACAGCACAGGGGGCTGGACTTGAGTTCTCGAGGTGCCCTCCAGTCCCCTGATTTATCCTGTATTTAAGGCACGTGCCATACCTGATATTAGTGCACCATAAAACTGCACGGAGGAAAAGGTTTGATCTGGGGCCAGATTTCCAGTGGTAGTTAGGTGCCTAACTTCCACTGATTTCAAGGAGATTTAGGCACCTAACCTGTTTAGGCTCATTTGACATTCCCACTAGGCATCCTGCATAGCTTTACAAATCTGCCCTGTGTTCCCACACGTACCGTTCAGCAGCCCTCCTTCAGGGGTTCAGATCTGTGTTTATTTCCAGAACGGAATAATGGCAGTGCCCGCATTCATCTCCATCATCTGTGCACGGGTGTAACGAGGCCAGAGTTTAGCTCCGAGAGCATGAAATAGCCCAGCTAAACTCAGCAGGCCTCAGGTGCTTTTATTTCACTCTGGGTTCCAAGTTTGCAGAATTAATGAGCGCGCCAGATTGGGGCTGGTCTCCCGCCCAAGGCAGCAGGTGGCTGCCACACCCGCTGGCTAGGCTATCAGCACGGTGGAACTTGGCAAGCTGCTGCCGTGGAGCTGCCTCTCTCCCCCTGCACCGATGGGTGGGGAGCAGGCGTGCCAGATGTCCAGAATCAAGGCTCCACTCACCTCAGTGTGACAGCTAGCTTAGCTGCACCAATACAGCTGCTCCGTGCCCGGTATAGGGCTGGCACACATTGCCTCCCCCTCACAGCAGGGGAGAGAACCAGGAAGCAGACGGAGGGCATGTCTGCACTCTGCGCTGGGGTGTCATCTCCCAGCTTGAGCCAACATACCCGCACTGGCTCTGATCAAGCGAGTGCGCTAAAAATAGCAGCATCGCCGTGGCAGCACAAGTGGTGGGCCTGAACGCACACACTCAGGCAGCTGGCTCACCCCACTGTGGCTCCTCTGCGGTTTTGAGTGTGCAAATGCACCAGGCAGCCATCGTTTTCAGAACGGACGATGGTGCAATGCTCCCTTGCTTGCGAGATGAGAGGTGTGTGTTGTTTGCTGCCCAGGCACTCGCCAGTCCCAGCCCACCCCCCCGGGAGAGCATTGTTTCCTGGCTTAATCCGCACGCCAGCCTGTGAAGCAGTCTTCAGGCTAATTACAGTGGTGTTTTCCTCCCCTAATTAACGCTGAAAGGGCGTGCGATTGAAGGCATGACGAAGAGCCCACGTGAGTGGGAAGCCCAGCGGAGGGGCTAGAGTTCAGCCCAGCCAAGGCAGCTGAGCTGTCCCTCTAGCAAACGTGACTTGGGCCGATGCAAATAGCAGGTAACTAAACCCAGGTAGGCACCCAGGGCACCGCAGCCTGGCCCAGCCTGATCTGGGCACTGCCCACAAGCAGCTGAGCACGCACATAGCACGGGGCTAGTGACGCCTCCAAGGCTCAGCCCGCAGGGGAGGATGGCCGGGTGCTGCCCCACGCCTGGGGGCAGTAGGAGGCAGTGCAGCCTCCGTCACACGCTGGGCTGATAGGGCAGTGCCGGGACAGGCTGGACCCATGACCTGCCTCCTGGGATCTCTGCACCAGGCGGGACAGAGCAACCCCTGTGCTCCCCAGGGCTCCAAGGACTGCAGTTCCCAGCTGCGGTGGGAAAGGATCCTGTGCTCCCCAGACACAATAGGCCCTGGGCACAAGGGCTAGGCAGAATACCGAGTCTGGAGCTCAGCATGCAGCAGGATCAGGCCAATGGCCAAGGGGAAAGTCAGCCTCAGGCATGGCTTCCAACTGGAAAGGAGCCTCCTCTGCGGGAACAAGGAGCTTCGCGGATTGAGCTGTGAAGGGATTTAATCCCCTGGAAATAACTTCCCTTTAACAATGACTTTAATTGTGCTTCAGTACAAATGCTACAGCCAGATGACATTCCTGGTAATGGGTTTTTTGGTATCAACAGCCTCTTAGACAGCACAGCGACCAGCTCCTGGGGCTAGACAGTAAATCTCCTCTTACATAACACTGCAGCGAGGCCGCCTCAGTGCTGAAAAACGAATTTGCAGCTGCCTTTGGAAGCATGGCTGGGTGCAGCGCAGGGCGGTCCGAGCGTGGCTCCTGTTAGAGACTGTCCGAATCCAGGCGGCGCTCACCTGAGGGTAGGTGGGTCCTGTGTGACTGGCAGAAGGGTTGGAGTCTGTGTGAATGCGCTGCCCCTTGCAGAATGGGCCCCTGTCACATTCTTTGCTACAGAACTGGCAACGTGTGGTGGCATTTGCGGGTAACACCCTGGGAATTGTCCAGGCAGAGCCAGAAACCCCTGTGGTTCAACATCACCGTGATGGTTCCTGCAGGCGAGGCCTCAGCTGGAGTGCTGTCTCCAGCGCTGGGGGCCCCACTTTCAGACAGACGTGGACAAACTGGAGTGAGGGTCCGAGGTTTAGGAAACCTGCCCTGTGAGGACAGGTTTAAAAATAATGGGGCAGGGCTAGTCCTGAGAAGAGAAGACTGAGCTAAGTCCTCACACATGTCAAGGGCTGTAATGCAGAGGACCGGGACTGAACCAAGCTTTATGTTGGGCCAGCTAGGAGGGGAAGAGTCCCGGGTACCAGCCAGATGTGTCTGCACAAATACCCGCCCTCCATCGCGGGAGGGGTCAGAGTTCACAAGCACCAGCGCAGCAACTGTCTCTCCTCCAAGCGACTCCTAGTTTAGGCTCTGCCCCCTTCAGCGTGGCTACATCTCAGCTCCCTCTTCAGTCTATCTCCCAAGCTTCCCTGGCTTGTTCCCCATGGTGCCCCCATTCTCTTCACTGGCTCAGAGCCTCCCCAGTGGTCCCTAATTCACCCTGCATCCTTGTTCTGGAGCAGCCCTCCCCAGGTTTGCTCAGGGCAGGGAGAGGGGAAGGGGAAAGGACCTCGTGACGCAGTCTCACAGTCCTCTGAAGATAGGACGAGGGCTTTATCTGGAGCAAGGGAGATTGAGAAAAACCTTTCCCATGAGAAAGGCAGCTGAGCTCTGGAACAGGTCTCCATAGGAGGCCGTGGAATCCCCTTCACTGGAGGTTTTTTAGACGACGTTGGACAAACCTGTGTCAGGGATGGTCCAGGTTTACTTGGTCCTGCTTGAGTGCAGGGGGCTGGACTAGATAACTACTGAGGTCCCTTCCAGCCCTACAGTTCTGTGAATCTGTGACACCTACTGCTGAAATTGATCCCTCCTTAGCTGCAAGGCAAGGAGTTGCATTCTTCAAAGAAAGCCAAAACATGCCCTGGTTCCTTGAGCACCACCCACTACAAAGATAATAGTCAACAATTTCACAGGGCCTCAGCCACGTGATACGGACCTTCCTTCCTACAAAAGGCTTTTCTGGTTAAAGAGTTGTGCAATACAAGCCAAATTCAGCCCTCATTTGCAGAACTCGTGGACGGTGCATGAGTTTCTCTGCCAATAAAGTCTGATCGAGCATTACAACAGATCGAGCACTTTCCACTGAACAATTTGTTTTTGAATCCTGGGCATTTTCACAGTAAATATTCATCCCCAAAAACTGAAACCCAAACAAACATAGTCAGCCAAAATTGGGGAAGGGAGGAGGGCAACTCAAAACGAAGTTTTCAGCTAAAAACTTCTTTTTAGTACAAAAATGTGTGTGTTTTTGCCAAAAAAAACCCAAAAAAACCTAGACCCTGAAAAGTCCTGATGAGAAATGTCAACAGCAGAAAATGTTTTCATTTTTGTCAGGCTTTCAGGGGAAAAGCATAATTCAAATATCAGAAAGAAAAATCACATTCTCTTGTCCTGCATGTGCACTGTCATTTTATAGCACTTCCTAAATCAGGCCCAAACTAAAGTCACAGACTTAACGGCGATGGAGCCGCCAAATCCAATTCTTGTCCTTCTCTGGAGGAAAGAGCTCTCCTGGCTGAGAACGTTTCCCTCCCTGCTCATGCAGGGAAGAACTAGGAGCTTTGATGTCACTGAACGCACTGAGAGTGGCCCTGGACAGGGTGACTGACGTAGTGAATCATTTATTGTATTCATTTATCGATGCTGAGATCACTCACTAGTATTCAGCACAGCACTGCAAGCTTGATTGCTCTAGGCAAAACTGCGAACACGCGGTGTTAGGTTTGCTTCCCTACCGCTCTTTTGACCTTGGCTGTGTCTCTACGGCTGCTACGTCACTGCTCCCAGGGATTGCCGCCATTCATTGAATGCTCCACGGAGTGCTCCTCTTCCTAAGAGTTCTTCCCATCCCAAGACCCTCTGCAAAGAAGCCAGCCCCTGGAAAGTGCCATTTATCAAATCACTCGGCCTGCCTGCCAGCTCCATCTTCACATGTGTCACGCACAGCATTGCTCACCCAAATCTATCATTGTCTCAGCGCCCCGCGAGGGGCAGTCAAGCTCAGCAGGGCCTGTGCTAACGACTCTCTCTCGTTGCCACAGCGTGCTGCCATAAACTTTGCGCTCGGCTGTCAATTGCAGGCCATGGAATTAGAAGGGAGGGGTGGGGAGGAAGGGGTTGTGGGGTTTTTTGGACCTCTCTCTAAAGTTCAAAAGTAGAAGTGAGATACAATTTTCCAAAGCATCTAAGTGACAGACCCAAATCATTTCGGCACTGTTGAAAATCTGGGCCATGGGCTCTGTGCCTCAGTTTCCCCATTGTACAGGTAGGGATAATAATACTAGCCCCCATTTGTAAATCACTCTGTGAGCAATAGATGGGAAGTGCTATGCTGGCACTAAGGGATAGTTCCACGCGGTTAAAATCTCTGCAGTCCCTCTAAGCAGTTTCTGGTCCCCCCACCTGTACATTTAAATTCTATTTTTGTCTATAGAGGATGATGTTTAACTGACTTTATTTTGTCGTTTCCCTGAACTCCCCCATCTGTCCATCTCCATCCATTGCCTCTTCCCTTTGTCACAGATTGTAAGCCCTTTGGGACAGGCACTGTCCGTTTGTGGTGTATTTATACAGCACCTAGCGCAATGGGCTAGGGTTCTTCAGTGCCATGGAGATGCTCTAGAATGATGGGCTCCCACAGCGCTAAAACATAACCAAGTGCAGTGCCAGCACAGTGGCAAAGGGACAATGCAAGTCACCTGTGAGCTAGGGTCATCCTTTTCCCAACGTTAAACCCCTTGTGCCCCTGTCCAAAGGATCAAAAAACAAATAAACTAGCGGGTTTCTTGGCCTCTCTGGGCCTCTCCCCTTTGTGCTGTGGCAATGAGGACAGATCTGTGAGAGGCATGAGTTTAGCAAGATTCGAAGAGGAGCTGGCCATTTGTATGCTAACAAAAAGATCATTGAATGCTAACAAATATTTTGGAAAGGATATTGAACTTCAAGCTTCAGGGCACCAGCCACTCCCGAACAGTTAGGATGAGACATTGGTTGGAGGCAGATTATCCCTCATCTGCCCGCTATGGGTTTCTCGCATGTTCCTCTGAGGCATCGGGTATTGGCCCCATTCAGAGGCAGGATACTGAGCCAGATGGACCTTTGCTTCTCCTACATATCCCAACACTCCCCTGTACTACTCCAAAGACCCGGCGGGTCCTTTGATCTTATTGCTCATGGTTATTTCAATGGCACATTGCGGTGCATCACTGGAACCCATAAGTTGACTCCAACACCATGGCTACCTGTTCTGTCTAATGTCACTCCCGCGCTGATATGCCAAACTGCTGCGACACTCCACAAACCTCAGCCAATCGAGGAAAACAGACACCTTCCTATCCACCAACACCTAGGCAATGCCCCCCTCCTCCAACAGCGTAAGTCCCGCAAGCCTTTCTGGGAATATTGGCTTAGCCTCATTCAATCAGGCTATGACCGGAAGGAGGCTTGGAAAGCAGATGGGGCTAAACAAGACTTCTAAAAAAAGCATCTCTGCCAGATCCCACGCAGAAAGTTCCTGAGTTCGCCCTCCCATGGACATTTTGGTCAGCTCTGAACAGAATCCGAAACAAACATGGCAGATGTGGACATTTAATGGGCAAACGGAAAAGTCAAGGACTCCCAAGTGTGAGAGTGCAGCTCCCCATGACAGACCATCAGACACATCTCCACCTACTGCCCCATTTATAAATATGGAGGGGGTATCACTGTAATAAATTCTGCCACTCCTGATGTCACATCTGGCTCGATCTGTTTCAGGTGAAATTATAGTTACCGCTCTACGCCAGCCGTATGAAATAAGACGACAACGACTTCAGTGGCACTGAGCTATTTGAACATCCCTCTCTCCGTAGAAGGTTTATATTGTGGGGTAACGTTCCCAGAACTTTCTCAAATGAAACTGCTTTGGTTATCACAGTCCGAACGATGAAGCAGGAAGTGTAGGCCTTTGAAGTAAGGTAGGGCAGCCTTTGAAAAAGGATGTCAAAGACTCTGGAGAAATGGGGGGCTAAGGCTTTCATCCATCCTGCCAGGCCTGTGCAAGACCAACTCCCCTGGCCTCAGGGGACATTTGGGGTGCTTTAGCACCATGCAGGACTGAGCTCTCAAAGCCGCATACCTAGCTAGCTACAAAGAAGCTTCAGCCTCAAGGCCTGATCTGAAGCCCGTGGGAAGTCAATGGACAGTCTCCCATTGACCTCAGCCAGCTCCGATCTGGCCCTTGGCATGCTCTGTCGTAACAGAGGTATTAATGAGTGAAACCTGGGCAAGCGAGACAAAGCGCAAGCTGACCCTGTTCCTCGGTGGCCAAGGCAAAGTTGCTCCAGTCTCGCTCAGGGGAGCAGACAGGCAAGGAATGAAGGAATGAGAAGCAATGTCAGAGGAAGGCCTTCTCTGCGGGAGAGTCACTGGGCATCCTGGGGGGCCCAATCTGGCAAACGTCCCTTCTCCCTGGCAGATCACGCGTGGGATTCATTCTGATCTCACTCATACGCCATGTCAATCAGAAGTAACCCCTCGTGAGCTCAGAACTGGTGCCAGCAAGTTCAGAAACACACATCGGCACCTTCAAATAACAAACTTCTTTCTAACAGCCCTCCAGGGGCTTTGCTAGCGTGACATTGCTCCATGCAGGATTCTGATCAGCCATGTCCAGCTCCAGAATGGGTTTGCCGGCTATTTTGCATCTCCAGCCATGGCGATTTGTTTTGGCTTGCCTCTCCTATCACGTCCCCGAGGATAGCAATTCTGAGGGTCCAGGGTAGCCGGCCTAGAGCAAGCAACAAATCTTTTCAGCATGAAATATGCAAACCCAGTTAAATGGGACAGAACTATTCGGAACAAGCATAGACAGAAGCCCCTGATGCCAAGCCGGCAAAACTTGGTTTCCAAGCATAGGGAGCATCTGGTACTTTGGCAGACCCAGCCTCCGTTTATCTTTGGTCTTTCAGCGGTCTTCATTTCTACCAAGGAGCGAGGCGATTAATGGAACAGGGCGCGTTTGTTTCCTGACATTTTCTTTTCAGTCCCTAGTCTTTGGTGGAATGTATGCAAAGCCCTCTTAAATAGACACGTAGATAAGAGGAAGTGTTTTTAGTTAAGGCAAACAGCTCTGTTGGTCACAGTTACTATTAATGTAAGAGGATTTGACTCAACTGTTGTGTAGAGCTATTTCTTCCTTATGCCAGGGCATTGTGGTCCTTCAAAGCATCTTTACAAACAAATGCTCTCTTATCCAAAAGAGTTTTGGCTCTGTGTACAGTGCAGACAGTTGACATCATCACAGGGGTCCTCAGATTTCAGCTGGATCCTGCAACGAGTTATGTGCAAGGGCTTACATGGCATTTGAGTGGTGCCCAGCCTGTGTGATTAGGTGAGTTTTACCCTCTTTAAATGCCGCATACTAAAAACTCATTGTAACAGGATCATCTACCTCCCAAGCGCCACCTCCTGGGCGAAGGTGGGAATGCTGTGCCTGCCTCAGTTTCCCTTCTTCCAGGCACCTTAAATAAGCCTCGCCAGTGCAGAGTTCTTAGAACACTCCCCATTCAGGGTCTAATTTCTAGAGACTTCAAAACAAACTTAGTCCTGGGGCGTCTCCCTTTTATCAGGACAGGATTCAAGCCTCTCCGCTTTACTCTCCAGCAAGAGTATTTTGGTCCCTGCAGCCTCAGACTCTGGCCACCTTCTGCTCTTTGAAGCCTGGAGCATCACAGTGCCACACTGTCCTCTGGCCGGTTCCTGTGCCCCTCTGACTCTTTCCAGAGACCAGCTGCCCTCAGCTAGGCCCATCTAGAGGCTGTTAGTAGCCACATCCAAGGGCCCCTCCCCCTGGTTAGGAATCAGGGGGAGAGGGGAGGCCTTGTCCTAGGCTCTGTATAAGCATATGACAAGATTTCCAACAAAATATGGAAATATCAATTCCCTAACCAAATGGAGAGGAGAACGGACCCTGAATGGCACGTAAAATAAGTTGTAATGTGTAGAAATCCTTTAGACTCTGGAGGAGAAATAAAGAGCCCTTACATGAATGTCAGAAAGACACCACCACATTCTAGTACAGGAGACAAAGTCTCCAAACAGCTCTGAGGTGACTTCAGCTATTTTAGTTAAGCGCAGCACATCAATAATTATCTGTGAGGAGCTTCAATGAGAGAGGAAAGTGTTGAGTTTTGACAGCTGATCTGCAACCGAAGATGCTTGATCATCCCAAAAGGAAAAAGGTGACAATTCTTTTGTGGATGCCAAGATTACATAAATGCTTATCTGCAGTGAGAGGTCAAAATTACCCCATGTGTCATGCCCTGGGACCAAAGGGGAGGGAGCGCGAAGAGGTCTTGGACAAGATCTTGTTTTGTTAATTGCAATTATGTCAGGGGAAATGTAGAGACAAGAGGTTAATTTAGTCCAAAATAAGAGCTCAGGGCCATATGTTGTGCCTAGGTCTTGTGCTGTCATTTGCATGGGAAGGAAATGCATCAAAATTAAAAAAGATCTAGCTGGAAGACCAACATCAAATGAAGATTAAAAACAGATCATCTGTGCCAGCTTCTGAAGCCCTTCTGAGACCATGGAACAAGGGAACTAAGGGCATGAACCATTTCCACAAAGAGCTGAATCCAAGGTGTTTTTATTTACTAGATTCATATTAGATCTTTGGCTTTTAATTCTGAGGCTCTGAGTAACTGAGAAGATATTTGAGCTCCTCCTGTTCCTTAAATAAGACAATATCGCTCTTCTCGTCCTCCAAGATAGGCATGTGTAGGGCTTTATTTATTTGTTACCTTATTCTTTAGGAATTAATCTATGACAATTGAGGGTGCTAAGGTGGGAAGAGAAGTGAGTCTGAAAGCAGCAAGGGTAGTGGCTGTTCTTATTTCTTCCAGCAGGGACTTCCATCGTCATAATCTGGCTCCCATGAATGCTGTCACCTGAGGTCATTTGCCTTAAACTTATTAGTTGACAAACATCATTCCAGTGGGTGTAGCTCAGAACTGGTCCTGGGTAACGACAGACACCTCCCCCTCAGGGAATGCCTTCTACAACAGCTGTCAGGCCAATGTAGACACTCATTGCAGTTTCTCCCATCACGATAGTTAATCCACCTCCCCGAGAGACGGGACCAAGGCCGACAAAAAAATGCTTCCTTGACCTAGCACCATCTACACCAGAGTTCGGTTTGCTTTTCTATGTCACTCAGGGGTGAGGATTTTTCACACCCCTGAGCAATTTGGCTGGATCAACCTAACTTTCTAGTGTAGACCTGGCCTAAGACAGATTCTCTAGGTCAAAATGGAGCTACCGGCTTGATGCAAGAACCAGATGGAGAAATTCTCTGGCCTGTGCTCTACAGGAGGTCAGAGTAAGTGATCATGGTCTCTTCTGGCCTTAAACTCTCACTTTATGGATTTTATGCAGGGATTTGGAAGGAAAAAAAAATCAGAGCAGTAATCTTGACCTGGACTTAGTTTTCAACAGAGAGCCAGTACAGAGAGTAGCACCTCTGAATGATACAAGAGGTGATAACAGGTGGGTTGCTGTGTCCTGAACAAACTGATTCTTCACAAAATGGGGTTTCTCTGCGACAATGGCAAGCAGAGGCCACACACATTTTCCCAAAACTGCAGTGTTAATGGATGGGAGGTGGGGGTGGGATTGGAGACTTGCCGCATTTTAGAGAAGCCAAAAGAGTAACATAATTCCCAACTACAGTGCTGGCCTTTCTTCTCCTCTGCACTAACAAACACGGGTCATTAGAACAGACTGAAAGCTCAGTTTTATCGTTTGCTAAACATTTATGGGGCACCTTGGGAATTCATCCAACACCTGATCTGGCTCCCATTGGACTCAGTAAGACTCTTTCCATTGGCTTCAATGGGATCCGAGTTGGGTGGTAAAAGCATTTTTTCGAATGACTAAAACATGGAAAAGTTGCATAAACGAGTTTCAACATTTTGCTCTGCGCTGGGCTTACACACGACAAGCTCTGCCCCGAGGAGCTTGCAATCCAAACAGACTCGACAAACGGAGTGGGAGGAGAGGAAGGCTCATCCGTTTACAGGTGGGCACATGAGCCTGGAGAGACAGCATGCCATGCCCAAGCTCACCCAGCGATCTCTCCTGTTGGAAGAGTGGAGGGAAAGCCATATTTCACTGCTCTTGCATGCTACCCAGCACCTTTGGAAAGCTAATTGTAGCATGAGCCGGGATCCTTGAGTGGATGGTGGCCAGTGTTTAAAACCTCTCCCAGTGATGGTCACCAGCCTGTGACATACCTCCCCATTCTGCTGACAACTTGCTTCCCCCTCCCTGTTTTGAGTTTGGCAGCGCCTACTAAGTGATGGTCACAAGCCCCGCATGCCAGTGAGGGAGCTCCTCGGGGCTTAGGCCTTCTGCGGAGATACTGTTACCATAGTAACCCCGTTACCAGAGAGGAGCTGCATTCCCTGTTTGTTGTGGTGCCTATGGAACGGTACCTCACTGGATAGGGCCTTGTATTGGGTTGAATAGAACAAATTCTCACAAAGAACCGGTGGAAACGCTATCTGCCATGGCAGAGAGATCAGGAAAACAGTCATGGGAATGGTCCTGTGGAACTGTGCATCTTCCTATAAGACAAGCTCTGTACGGTATCAAGTTCTAAACATGCCCTTCACACACGGGGCCCCGTGCATGGCTGGAAGAGGATAGTCCTGCTTTGAGTAGGGGGTTGGACTAGATACCTCCTGAGGTCCCTTCCGACTCTAATATTCTATGATTCTATGAAGAGAAGGCAAGAACTCCCAGCTCCCTATCAAATAGAGTTACTGTCCCATGAGAGGCTTGGTGCATGCTGGGTCTTTCTGAGCAATCTCAGTGTAGCCAGTAGGAGAGAAGGGAGCTCCCAGGAAATGTTTAGCACCTGATAAGCTAAAGGTCCAAGGACAGGCTTTTCAAAGTCCCCTAAGGGAGTTAGGCACCCAGCCATCAGTAACATTTGGGCACATAACCTGCTTAGGTGCCATCAAGAGCACCAACTGAAATGCCCAGCTCAGCTCTTTGGGACAGACTTGGTGAGATTCCCCTGCGCCACATACATCCCACTTAAACCCCATAGAGCAGGTGCACAGGGGAAGTTTGATCCATCGTGAATATCAACCTTCTGGCGGTGGGGGTTAGAGCCGTGTTGAGAACTTGAGGTGGGGCCTGCCCAGGAGAATGAAGCTGATTTTCCTGAGACCCTTCTGGAGAGTTGGAAGGCCGCATTCTGGGGCTGCTGAAACACGCGGCTTGGTGAAGGGCGTGAACACAAACAGGCCAAGGGGGAAATCTGCATAACCAAGAAACGTTAGAGAAAAGCAGAATGAGTTTCCTGGGCACCCCTTGGCGGAAGTGATGTAACCAGATAAGAGAATGAAGCAATTTTCTTGCCCTTTTCCGCTCGAGGGGCTAGTCAGAGTTCAGGGCCTTGGGATGTCCCACACACAAGCTGAAGTTGATGGGGTCTGGCATTTTCTGCGATGCAGTCTTGTTTGTTTACAAGGAATGTACAAAGTCCTGTTTCTCTGAATGCAGGAGGAACCAAGGACAAAAGAGGAGCGGTTTCCTATCTCACTACCCCCAGGCCTCTTTAGCCAACACCAGACCCAAAAATCCTCTCTGGCTTTTTCTAGGTTCACACTGCACTCTCCAGCTACTACTTGGTTTTCTTGCTTCTTCTGTTCTCGTTCTTTCTGTGATTTCCCTTCACACCCCTTCCCCCACTCAAAACAATACTCAGCCCAAAATTGGTGCTTGGGGGTTTATGCTTCCAGGAGTGCTACCTGAAGGGTGAGTTTGCGTCTATCAATCCTAATGGGGCTTTAACTCAGCCCATAACTAGCTCTTCACGGTACTTTTCATTGCACCCCTGTGAGTGGTTGAATCAGCCTGCCCGACTGATTGCATGAAACAGCGAAGATTAGTGGGCTTTCTAGAGAGCAATTGCTATAACAGGGCATGACCAATAGCAGCCATCAATAAACTGCCAAGATTAGCTTCCACATTACCAGTGTTGGGCCCAAAGGCAGAGCCGGTCCGTAACAGGAATAGCCAAGTGCCTGAGAACCACTCAATTTTTCCCATACTCTGCTTTTCCTCTAAATATTTTGCCCCTTCCTTGGTTATTTCTGAAATCTAAGCGCTAATAAAATACTGGGATCCAGTCAGTCACTTTCCAGTGTATGCTATTTTGATTCTTGTATAACCTTCTTTAGTAAGGCCAGAAAAGTGTAGCCTAGCTGCTCCACATGCAGCGTGGTAAGGTGCTTGCAAAGGGTAGCTTTCCCATCACCCTCTGCAGGTACATCTCCACTGGAAACACACACAGCAGCAAGTTTCAGAGCAGTGGTCAACACACCTGGGCCCAGCAGGCTTGGGCTGCAAGACTAAAAATGGCACTGCAGGCATCCATCTGTAGGCTGGAACCTGGGCTCCAGGACTAAGTGAGGGTCTCAGCACCCAGACTAAAGGCTGAGAGGAATTGTCTACACTGCTATTTTTAGCCGTGCACCCCAACCCCACAAGCCCAAATGAGTTGACCCAGGCTCTGAGACTCACTGCTGCTTGGCTTTTTATGTTGTTTTTTTGCAGCGTAGACATATCCTGTGTGTGTTCTATGATTTGGGGATCGATGGAACAATTGGAGCTGGTTGGAAAACAGATTTTGAAATGTGCACATTTTTTGCAAGACAAAATTCCGGATTAAAAAAAGGGTTTCCAGTCAAACAAAATGTTTTGCTTCAATTTTGGCAGTTTTATAAAGTAAGTTTCAAAACAAAAAGTCACTGCAAAAATGACAAATCAAAACAAAACATTGCATTCCAACACTGTTGAGAAGTTCCATTTCAACTTTTTAAAATGCTCCCCTCCCATTTTTTTCAAAATGAAATCCCATCACAGTAACTACCATTTCATGAAAACGTTCCATTGCAAAACGGCGTTTTTTCAATAGAGAACTGTTTCCAACAGCTCTACTACCACCATGCTGGGAAGCAGGTGCAGGATTTGAACATGAGGCCTTTAAAGCTAAAGGCATTAAGCTAGACTGACTGAGCCAAAAGATCAGTTTTGTTAGCTTTCTGATTGTAGCAGATTGAAACAGCTATCCTCTAGTGGGGGTTAACATGAGTCCATGAAGTAAACTATTTAAGCAAAGGAAAGGTTGACCCTTCTTTCACCCACCGAAGTGTATAGTATAGGGACAATGCTCTGGGGCAGAGAAGTATGGATTTATTTTACTTGAGCAGATTTATCCACTTATCCATCACTCTAGAGGCTGCATAGATAAATTCCCTTTAATTGCGGGGGCTGTAACATGGAAATACACATTGTACAGGGAAATATTGATTGAAATGTTACAGGTGGAAAGTATCAAGCACAAGGAATATTCTCCTCATCTGTCACACATGCAGCCCTGAAAGACCGGCATTTAAGCAAGTGTTTTGAGCTGAGTTCCTGTTCTTTGCTAAATCAGAGTCAGTGTGACGTAGTGGTGCTCAGATTTCTAATGAGCTGCTGTATTCACAATGTAGTAAATTCACCTAAAAAGGCCACAAAAGTAATAAAGAGGGATTAGCTTTTGATCCTTCTCCAAATATGCAATTGTGCCAGGTTTTTCCTTAGCCCAGTCAAGCTCAGGCTGCAGCATGGTGCTTTTTATTAGTGCAAACAAATGATATTCGTTTGGAATGCACTTTGCAATGGCTTGGAATTCAAACCACATCCAAATGCTGGAAATACAAATGCAAATTCCAGGATGTGACTGATACTCTGTATCTCAGACTAACACCTTGGAAACCTCATATTCACCACTGTGATATAATTACGATATTGTTCGTACGCAGTATGCCTTGAGGTATCATTTTAAAAGTCTTGATCTGTTGAACATTAATATCCTGTTGGATTGTGTGTGCTATCATTATGTGTGAAGTTATGAAGTATTGCTGTATATGTCAGTGAAATCTGTTGTGTGGTTCATTCTGTCCATTGAGGAACTGTAACCTGCTTGTACCATCTGTCAGGGGGACAAAAGCTGTTCGATTCAACTTTTGCTTTGACTAAAAGGTTAGAATTTAGAATGTGTGTTTACTTTTTATTTTCTTAAGGTAACTATCTCTCACCTTTATGCCTATCACTTATAATGACTTCACATCTATCTGTCTGCAGTTAATAGCCATGTTTTATGTTACCTAAAACAGTCTTTTCATTTGAAGTGCTTAGGAAACCTCAGCCCAGTTTACAAAGGCTAGTATGTGCCCACGCCACACTGAGGGAGGGGTGATCTAATGAATAAACTTGAGCAGTGTCAGACAGCACAGTGCTGGAGTGCAAGACTGGGGAGATGGGGGGAATTGCCTGGAGCCTCACTATTGATGGTTCATGAGTGGCTGGGAGATCAATCATGTAACACAGTTGGGTGTGTCTCTGCCTGTGGATGGCTGTGTAAGTGCAGTGCCAGAATCAGAGTGAGAAACAACCCATGTTGGTGGGTTTGGAGGACTCAGTGGTCCCACAGTCCAGGTTGCCCAACAGGGAGCCCATCACAATGATTACCCAACAAAATCTGTAGTGCACACACTTGCAGCATAAATTCTACAATACATGTGCAACTGGAGTTTCACGGCCTACACTCACACATACTAAGGTGGCCCCTCCACCACAGTACCTGAACATCTCAGAATCTTTAATGCGTTTATCCTCACAAACACTGAAGCTGGGCAATGGTTTTATTCCCATTTCAGAAATGGGGAACTGAGGCACCTCAAAAACTTTGTCCTTTGCATCTGCATCTTTAGCCACCTAAACACCTTTAAATTTAGCAGCCAGAGAAACCAACTAACTTGTCCCAAGTCACGCAAGAAGTCTGTGGTAAAGCAGGCCTTTTAACCTTGTTTCCCAAGTCCAAGCCGAGTTCTCTAATCACTGGAATATCCTTTCACCGTGGCATGGAAGAAATTCCATAATGAGTCCATGGAATGTGACTTCTGCAGTGCATGGAAGGAGTACACTTAAACGATCACTCACCTAGCAGCAGTACCATCAAGAGGGGAACTATGTATTGTAACAGCTATACTCATATTTCTCGTGCTTCCTTCTGCTCTATATGCCACGCAATAGATAAATATCGTAGCCTAGCACAAACGGTGAATGAATTGCTCTGCCTGGGGCTGCATTAGGGGCCTGAGTTACCAATGCGTTACTGCAGTTTTATGCCAAGGTCACCCGCTGAATTCCAGGGACGTATCCTGGAACAGCCCTGTGGCAAATCGAGTCTGAAACATGCACAATGCATCATGGAGCACCTTTTGTCTAAGGATTGCAACATGTTTTAACAATGCAGCTGGGAAGTTATCGTCACAACGCCCCCGAAAGAAAGGGAGGGGTGTGGTGCCCCTTGAACAAAGAAGGAAATGGAGGCACAAGAGGATTTACAAGGGGATTCCTTAAGCAAGCTGGACAAGTGGTTTGATTTTCAGAGTGCTGAGAACCAGCAGCTCCCACTGACTGCACTGGGGATTGAGGGGCCACATATTTAGGTGCCAGTGTCCAGATCTAGATGCTGGTCCCATGGCTGCTCAGTCCAGAGTATAATGGAAAGGGAGGCTGAATCTAAGGGGAGATATAGGGTGGGGAAGCCTGTGGGGATTATTGCCATCTCTTCCCTGGCTGATGCAAGTACCCTATTGAGCCTGACGAAGGGTTTAAAAGGGAGATTTTTCAAAGGTACAAAGGGCAGGTCAGCACCTAAGTCCCTTCAAAGGTCAAAGGGAATTGGACACCTTGCTGCCTTTTGTGCCTTTGAAAGTCTCCCCATGGAGCTGAACTTCAGACAAGAACTGGCCTCTCTCTCTGCTGTGTAGACAGCGCTGAGAAATGCTACTGTGGTAACTCTCCTTGGCGGTGTTATTTTTCCAGTTGTAGCCTCTCGGAGTGTCCCTCAGAAGTATCTCATCCCGAAGGAGACCCATCCCATCCGGGACTGAGATATTCTGCCCACACTAACAGGGAGGCAGTCAGAAAAGCATCGTCAATACAGAAATTCTATCCCTCAGTGAGACAGCTTTTGTCTCTCCATACCAGTGCACAGTCATTGCGGGCCTATTGCTGGGGTAAGACCTACAGCAGTGCTAATGAGCAGAGCTTTTATCCATTGGTTTGTTTACTTAGATGGCAAGTTCTTTTTGGGCAAGGGCCATTTTTTTCCCTGTGTTTGTACAGCAACTAGCACAACAGGGCCCTAGTCCATAACTGGAGCAATACAAATCATAGAATCATAGACAGGTAGGCTGGAAGAGACCTCAAGAGGTCTTCTAGTCCAGTCTCTGGCCCTCAAGGCAGGACTAAGTAATAACTAGACCATTCCTGACAGGAGTTTTTCTAAGCTGTTCTTAACCTCCAATGATCGAGATTTCACAACCTCCTTAGGCAAATTGTTCCAGTACTTAATCATCCTGACAGTTAGGCAGTTTTTCCTAACGTCCAATCTAAATCTCCCATGCTGCAATTTAAGCCCATTGCTTCTTGTCCTGTCCTGAGGGGTTAAGGAGAACAATTTTTCACCTTCTTCCCTGTAACAACCTTTTATGTACTTGAAACTGTTGTGTCCCTCTTCAAGATTTCTCTTCTCCAGACAAAACAAACCCAGTTTTTTCAATCCCTCATAGGTCATGTTTTCTAGACTTTTAATAATTTTCATTGCTCTCCCCTGGACTTTCTCCAATTTGTCCACATCTTTTCTGAAATGCGGTGCCCAGAACTGGAGAACTCTTGAGTCAAGGCCCTACCGGAGGAGGAGAGTGAAAGAATTACTTCTTGTATCTTGCTTACAGCACCCCTGCCAATACATCCCAGAATGATGTTTACTTTTGTTTTGTTTTGTTTTGCAACAGTGGGATACAATATTGACTCATATTTAGCTTGTAATTCACTGTGACATCCTTTCTACAGGACTCCTTTGTAGGCAGCCATTGCCCACTCGGAAAGTGTGCAATTAATTGTTCTTTCCTAAGTGGAGTACTTTGCATTTGTCCTCATTGAATTCCATCCTATTTACTTCAGACCATTTCTCCAATTTGTCCAGATCATTTTGAATTTTAATCCTATCCTTCAAGGCACTTGCAGCCCCCCTGCTTGGTGTCGTAAACAAACTTTATAAGTGTGCTCGCTATGCCATTATCCAAATCGTTGATAAAAATAATAATAATGGTAAAGTCACATTTTAGGCCTTTCTTCAAAGATGTTTTTTCTACTCCAGCTTCAACTTTTTGACTCAATAGAGGGGCTGGGGGGTGTTGGTGGCTTGTGATATGAAGGGGGTCAGAATGGAGCATCTGGCTGTCCCTTCTGGCCTTGGACTCTACTGCTCTGAGACTAAAATTTGGCAAAAAGCCAGGGCTACTTACCCAGGACATTCTTGTATGGTGCCATGTGGAGCCTTTTATAGGGGGCCCTAAAATAACATTCAAACACTTAAATTTAGGACCATTCAGCAACTATTTATGGCTAGGATTTTCAAAGGGGTCGCTGGGTTTAGCTGCCTACCTCCTCCTGAAATTCAGTGAGTGTTGGGCATCTGCCCCTGCTTGTATTCTGGGAAGATATTTTTAATTGAAGCCCAAGAGGTTATATTAGAGGTTAAAGTTCACATACGGAGTCATCGACAGGCTGAACAGCCAAGTCACCTTTCACCCTTACAGTCTGAAAACACGAGATGGCTTAAATTATGACACACAAAACTTCACTAAGTGACAACGCCATCGAGTGATTTAAAACCCACAACTGATTTAGGGGGCTGGTGCGATATCTCCATAAATCCTCCAGATGCATCATGTCATAACAGGTATAAATCATGAGAATGAAGCTGTTGTGAAGAGCCATCCTGCTGATCTAATGCACTCTGGTTCTAGCATTAGGGTCCCACCATGATTTTCCATTACAGTACATTCCATTTTCTGTTATTTTCAGAGGTTTACCATGAAAAAATACTTCAGGTGGCTGAAACTGTGGCTATTAAACCGGTACTTGGATTAAATATGTACCTATTAAAACATAACATGAATATCTATTTGGATACTTCTATCAACGACATTAAAAGAAAGCTATGGACGTAAAGTCAGGTACTCAGGAAACAGCTCACTCATGATTGCACAGTCAGTTGCAATGGAGAAAATGAAGCTTCTCAATCTCCGGCCAAAGAGACGCCTCAGATTCCACCCGTGTGATTTCCCTACCACAGAACTCCAGCTGCCTACAAATAAGTGTCAAGATAATAGATAGATGAGCTGAACTTGCTCATGTGGGTGGGCATGAAATACGCCATGCATGCTTAGGGTGACCAGATGTCCCGATTTTATAGGGACACTCCTGATATTTGGGGCTCTCTCTTACTTATTAACCCCCCACCCTCATCCCGATTTTTCACACTTGCTATCTGATCACCCTACACCTGCTGAGCTCAGTTGCAATTTACTTTCCATCCGAAGTGGATCAAGGAGCTCCCTCTGGGGGATGCACTGTAATGTGCCACCCTCTACGCAGGGCACAGTCTCCTAGATGGTAAATAAAACTACAACTGCATAGGAACCAGATGATTCATTTTCCAGGAAATTCTGTTATTTCAAGATTTTTTTTTCTGTTCCACAACAGAACAGAAATAAACGTTTATGAAATTTTCCATGAAATGAATTTCTAGAAAGTAAGTTAGTTTCATGTTGATGAAATCATTTAGTTCCAATAAAAGCTAAATATTTTGTTTTGATATCAACTTTTTAAAAGATTAACATTATATAATAAAGTAAAAAAATTGAAACGGTCATTTCAAAACAGAAAAACTGAAATGTTCCATTCTGATAAAAGTGAAAACCAAATGTTGAACCTGATCAGAACACTCAGTTACGATTTTCTCTAGGAAAAACATTGTCAGAATTGACACCTCTCCTTGAAATGGCATTTTCTGATGGAAAAACGTTCCCTTGGAATATTCCCATGAAGCTCTATGAATAACCATTCACTGATGCTTGCTAGACCATTGTCTAGTCTAGAAAGCAACTCATTTATAGAGGAAACATACATTGCACAAATAGACTACTTGAATTTGTTAAAATGAAATCATGTCTTTTTAAGTAGAGACCATATGATTAATAAATTGAACAATTCTCTGATTTTAGAAGTCACACCATAAAAACTGTGTATGCCTATAATTCAAAGTAAGGAAGAGGATTTCATTTTGAAGACAAACTGTGCCCTTTTCCACTACAGCATCTTAGCACCTTCATTTTCCTGGATTTTGCCTTGTTATTTTACAGCTTGCAAGTGAATCTTTGATCACATACCCTCTTAATGGGAATACAGACAGTATTTACACCACTGGGCACACATTACTGGGATAGATTCTTTAACTGCTGCTCTGAAAACGCAGCCCTTTAATGTGCTGCATTTCACCGCTGTCCATTTACAGTTTATGCTACATGACAGCTGTCAAAGCTTTCGCCTTCGCAAAAGCAGAAAACCCCTCTGAAAAATACAGCCTGCCTCAGTAGCCTTGAGAAGGCATCAGTAAGGGAAAGTGACACCAGTGGAGTGCAGTCTGCAGTCAAATGATCAGGCTGCAAGGCACCGGGGACGTCAGTCACTTCTGGTGACCAAACACCACAACCCCTAGCAGGGAAGCGACGGTGATGAGCGTTACGCTCCCCCAGTGTTAATTGCATCATGGCTGCGAGACATCGGGAAGAGGGGCCCTCAGGATTAGTGTCTATAGACCTGTCAGTCCAGAATGAAAGTGCTGGGGGGAGTTAATACTACATTTCCCGTTCCATAACGCATGGGGAATTGGACCTATTTCATTCCTGACAGGCAAGGAGATCAGAGGGCTAAATTAGGGCTCTCAGTACCCATGGGAAGGCAAGGCAGAGCAGCACCTGCAGAAGGTCGCCTTACTCTTGCATAAGACGTTACGTTGTGTGTGGGGAGGCAGCCTGTGCTATAGCTCTAGCAGAGCAGTGTGTCTCCCAGCGCTAGCCAGCGGGGCAAACCACGAGCAACCCCCAGCTTCTACACACACCCCTCTGGATCATGGAGAGCTGGAGGCTCTGCTGGCCAGGCTCTCCCCACTGCTCTGCCAGCCTCATCATAGCGGTCTCCTGCACAGCTGTGCTAGGGGGAAACGGACTCTCCCATTACTTGAGAGCCAGCCGTAATTCAGGCCAAAATATAGAAAACAAATAAGAGAGCCATCCAACAGCTCCTTGGCTGCACCGCAGATTCCAGTGCCACTTACTGACAAATCCCAGCATTTATGCGGAATTGCCAAGATGACAAATCATGTTACGGCTGAGAGGACATATAAAAGACATGCCAGGGGTGTTGTAATTGTACCAGAAATAAGCACTAGAAGCCCAGAAAATTCCCAGTAAAAACCACCACCTGAGCTTTGCCCTGCAAGAAACTTACTCTTACGATGAATGCAGTTTAGTGTTTGTGGTACCAGAGTAGATTAAGGTAGTTTTTAAAGTGGGTATTTATTTTAAGAATAAGATAAGAAATAAAATGCCTGGAAGTTAAACAAAAGTTCAGCAAACAATTTCCCCCATTCATAGATCAGCCAACTATGGAGCCAGCTGGGATTCGAGTTTTGAAATCTTGAATTTGGAAAGAACTAATTTTTTTAAAAATCATGATTTCCCCTCCTTTCCCACCAGCTCTTCTTCTGTTGGTTTTTTGAAGACACAATCTTTTTTCCCCTCCCCATATTGTCATCTCCCTAATGGCACTAGAAGGCAGAATGAAGGTTAGATGAATACCTCAGTGTATTTTGACACCTTAACGTATTTGCATTGCCTTTAATGCAAAATCTGCGTTATGACCTCATGCTTCCACCCCTCTTTGCCCGCCCCTCCAGCTACATGAAGCTGCTGAAATTGCAAGTAAGGTTGTGTGTGTAGTGTGTTTCCTTAGCATTAGAAGGCAGAAGGAAATTCCTTCTCAAGCCACTACTTGTCACGGTCAGCTGAAACATACTCAGCCTGACTATTAGGACATGTTAAGGAGTCCTATAACTCATTTCCTTGCTCTTTAATGGTTTATCTGGGACAGATGTCACACGTAACCAGCCTTAACCCGCTTTAAACAAAGTGTTTGTTTCTGAAGAGCCAGTAGGTTAGCACTGATTTCTCAAGTTCTCTAGTTTATTCTCTAGCATCACTGGCGTGTAGCGTTCACGGTTTGGACAGAACCCCTATTTCTCACTAGCTGTTCTTTGAGCAATTCCAGTAATGGGGATTCAGTGACTTCCCAGGGCAGATTGTCCCTCTAGCCATCAAGTCAGTGTCTCACAACCTTCTCAGACTGAAAACCCCTCATTCAAAGTCAAAAGCATATTTTGATCCCCTTTTCACTGAAAGAGTAAAAGAATGCACCAGTGACAACAATGGCCTGTAAAATGTATCTGGGTGCGTGTGTTTCGAGAGCTTGATTAAGAAAACTTAAATTTGAACGAGAACAGATGTGTGGGAAGCGAAATAGAAGAGGGTCTGTTACTCCTGCCTTCAACCACACCACCCTTAAAGACTTTGGCCTCTCCAGAGTTTTTCCTAGAAATTTGAGTTGCTTTGCTTTAGAATTGTAATAACATTTTCATCCTCCCCACAGCCCCCTCCCTTCCATCCCAGTTGCCTTTCATGACCCACCTGTGGGGCTGTGGAGGGGAGGGGGTGTCAACCGACCACTTGAAAACAATGGTTCAACTCACCTCCCTAACAATTCTTACTATTAACTTATTTTTCTTAATTAGTAGCCTACCAGCACCTAGTCATCTACCACTTTAGCTGTCTGTCTGTCAGCAAGCCATTGAGCGCAGGGCCAACTTTAGGATTCGGGGGTGGGGGGGGAGCAGAAAAGAAGAGAGAAATCAGTGAGAAGGATGGCCCTGTGGTTAAATTACTTGATTGGGACTCAAGACATTTGGCTCCAATTTCTGGTATCTCCCCAGATTTCCCATGGGACCTTGGGCAAGTCTCTGTTTCAGTTCCCCACCCCTACAAAGGCAATGATAATATTTCCTATGTCTGGCTTGTCTATTTAGATTGTTAGACAAGGTGGATGAGGCAGCCTTTTCTTCGACCAACGTCTGTTGCTGAAAGAGACATGCTCTTCTTCAGGTCTGTGGAGCTTCAAAGCTTCTCTTGCAGCATGAGAAGCTGGCTCAATAAAAGAGGTTACATCTTCCACCATGTCTCACTCATACCCCAGAACCAAACAGGGCCACACCTTTCGATTGTGAACACTTTAGGGCCAAACCTCTTAGTCTATGTTTGCACAAACGTTTAGCACAGGGGGGCCGTAGTGCCAGCTTGCCGACTTCAGGAGCAATCAAAATAGAGGTAAATAAAAATGATGGCGCAGGGTCCTCAGAAGTCAGCTCATGTTACATACAAAGCAAGGTGTATTGGGCTGCAGAAGAGATGGCGCTCAGATGATTTTGCTGGGATCTATGTGGAGTGGCCAATGTTCTAATTTTTTCCCCACCCTCCAAAAGGACCATTTTGATAGACAGTTGGAGCACTGGCTGCGGCCAAGCTACCATCCAGAGACTTAGGGTGCGTTCAGGTGAATTTGAGATTCTTTTCTATATTGCTCATCTACGGAACCCAGAGCGGGCAGAAATATTAACTAACCCAGTCCACCGCTTTCCTAAACTGACACAGATTTACTCCACTGTCCAGTAGGATATTCTGCCAGGAGAGTGCCATTCAAATAAAGAATGAAATTAGTTGACTGGTAAACTGAGGGGCAGATCCTCAGATGATGTAAATTGGTGTGGCTTCATTAGTGCCTCCGAAATGAATTTGTGACCCTATTACAGCCTTTAGTCATAAGTGTGGAAAACACGAGAGGCTTACGAGTGACAGAGTCAGCTGATGGAAAACCAAACTCAGTGCCATGCTCTGAGGGAAATGCACCCAAAGCCTGGTGAGACAATGGAAGACTCCACTCGTCTTTTGGAGAAGACTTAGTTTAAGGCCTTCCCTGCCCCTGAAGTTCTACTCTGCTTAGTAGGGAAAGCACTGCCCAACTTCTGACCTGAGGAGACTGTGTAGCAGCAACAAGAGTGGTGGTACAGATCAGTGTCCAAGCTGGAGTCTACCCAGCCAATGAAAGTGTGACTAGTGTGGCCAGCCTGACCGTAACTGGTGCAGGTAACAGCTGTGATGTACTTATGCCCACTCTGCCAAGCTGTAAGGGCTTGCTTGTTAGCATAGGGAGGTTTATTTCTTTCCTCCCATCCTCTTCGACATCACAGCTGAATTTGAGACTCAGATGCTAGGAGTGAGTCAGCTGACTTTTTAAACATCTTTCCCCAAAAGCCGCTTTTTAGAAAAACTGGAGATGAATGTTCCCCTGATGAGCAGAAAGGTACCGTAGTGCGGTTTATTGAATGCTTGTGGGCATCTCTATTAGCTGGGGCTTTAGATAAATGCATTCTACAGAATTAATAGTATTTACTTGTCTAATTAACGTGGCTATGCCTTAAGTGCTGCACAGAACCATTTAGTCAACTGTATTACATGAGCAGGGTTTCAATGAAGAGTTGTCTTCTCCAGGGCTTCCTTTCCATGGGGAGGAGGACTGCATTTCTGGGTTTCCCAGTTCGAGTTTTTCGAATGGCCAGCAAGAAGAGTGTTTTGGGTCAAACGAGCTACTTAAAGAAAGTCTACAGTGGAACTGTCTGGAATAGGACATGGAGATACCTGCCTGTTGGAGTTAATCGGTATGAAAAGACATTGCACTGTCTTGCAATAAAATCCCAAACCCAAGCCATCAAAACTATGGTGTTTGAGTAATTTCACCTCAAGAGAAGGCAAGAGAACTTTGTGAGAAATAAAAAAAATCAAAAACCATTAACTCCCTCTTGGCAATATTTAGAGAAACATATTACGATTTTAATATAGCTAATGGGAAAGCCTCAGCCTCAATACATAGGGTAATACCAATTACATGCTGCAGATGAAAGATGGGCCCTCACCCAAACCTACAATATCAATATTGCTGAGCTTTAGGGCTCTGGCATGCAGAATCACGCATGGAATGGAGGAGAAATCCTGCACTGCAGTCAAGTGTTTTGCAACTAGTTTCAGCGGGGCCAGGATTTCACCCAAAAGCCTCAAGGTCTGCACTATCTGACTCCAGATCTGGATCAAGACTGCACTTGCTGCAGTTTGAGTCCATCTCTCATCCGACACTGTGCAAATCCTTTAGGGTGGCCCTTGAAATGCCCATGCTCTGCCTATAACCCTAGCCTTTTGTACTTACCGTACTGCAGATACACCAAGATAGGGTATAGGCACTGCATGGGCATGTTTACAGTACACACTAGAGCTGATTGAACACTGAGTACAGCTAACAATGGATTGGGAGCTATTGTTCTGACTTTTCTGGAGTTATTTTGGTTTCAGCCAGATCCTAGACAATAATTCCTGTGAGTGTATATGTCTGATGTGATAGAATATGTCCCTCTGGGCCTTAGCAGTTTATTTTTAGGGATACTAACACTGTAGTGTAGTTAGTGTAGTGGTACAGTGCAGACACTGTACAAACACAGTTCCCTTCCAATCGTCTGGATCAGCAGGTCTAGGCCACTGCTATTGTAGGCCTGGCCATAAACTTGTCAAGCTGCATCTTAAAACTAGTTGAGGTATTTCCCCCCCCCCCACCCCCCCCGGCTCACATCAGGAGGCTGTTCCAGAAGCTCACATCTCTGGTGGTTAGATGCCTCTTCCTCATTTCCAGCCTGAATTTATCCCCATTTGTTCTTGTGCAAACATGGACCTTCAGCTCCAGTAGCTCGTCTCCCTCCTCGCTGTATGTACACAGAGCAATCCGATCCCCATCTCAGGCCTCCTTTTGCTAGACTAGACAAGCTCTGCTCTTTGCATCTTCTCTCATAAGATAATCCCTGAACCCTCGTGATTGTCCTAGCAGCCCTTCTCTGTACCTTTCTCCGGACCAGAGGTAATCAGAACAGTACACGGTATTCAGCTGACGTCTTAGCTCTACCTTATACAAGGGCATTAACACAGACACTATTTAACTTGTTTCTACATTTACCAATTGTGATGGCTTTGTCTACCTTTCAATTTACCATTCCAACCCTATAAAAAAGGAGAAAAGCAGAGTTTTTCCTTAAGAGAAAAAAATGCATACCAATATCAGGGCCTGATTTGGCCTTGTGATTAGCATTTTGTTGAGTAGCTCCATTGAAATCAATGGCACGACGCAGAGCGAGATACTCACTGTAATGGTGGCAGGATTTGGGGCTTAAGAAAAAACACTTTTTTGTCCCCGGACTCATTGCAATGTTACCAGATCCCACTGAGCTTTTGAAACAAAGCTGAGTCTGGGTTAGGTTGTTGCGAAAAAGGGCCAGCTATGATCCAGCTCCCTCCTAACAGTAATTTCTTTATTTTTAAAATGCCTTAATTCCCAGAAGTTTATCAGATAGCAAAGCCACTTTCCTGTGCTCTCCCAGAGCTCTTCTTGGTGCAAGCGTTTCACTAGCTCTCCCCAAACTCTGCAAATTGGTTGTGTTTGTATACTCATGAAACAATCCTCCATTGGCCACTTCCTCCTTTCTGGCCCTACAACAGACAGCAACCCTTGCTTGCAATCGCTTGACCTGAGCTCATCATCCACAGGCTTATACTGTCATATAATTTGCAAGGGATCATTGTATTAACATAGCCTGATACCTTCCCCTTATGTCCCTCAAAGCGTTTTCCCTATATAAAAATAGTCAAGAAGATGGTCTTACAATTTTCTGGGAGAAACAAGAATGCCCTTTCAGAAAAATGGACTGTTCATGTCAGCAGATGTTTGAAAGATCAGACTGAAAGCACCTCTGTGAACGAACTGTAGCTTGGAGAAATAATAAGATAAAGGAGATAAGATTTATTGCCATTATAACATGGACAACAGTAACCACAGCAGTTCACTAGAAAGGGAAGATCATTCTTTGTTTATTAACAACCATCAGGGCAGGAAACTGTAAGCACAGAAACAAATAGCAGATGCCATAAACATCTGTTATTTACCTGGCATTTGCAATGGTAGCACACCATCCCTTTCTAAACCTGTCATGTCCCTACAGCTTTGATATATATGTTCTAGTGGGGGAAGATTAATATTTAATAGTGATTGCATTGTATCAGTGTATTATACAGTAGAGAAAGGAATGGTTTTAGACTGAAAAGGAGGAAAGATTCAAGGACCTGGGAGAGGTGGATTCAATCAAATCCTTGCTCTGACAAATTTTTGTGACCTTTGGCAAGTCACTTAGCCTGTTTCCCAATTTGTAAAATGGGGAGGATAGAACTTCTAACGCACAGGGTGCTTTGATGATAAATACATTAAAAACCTGTGGGCCACACACATATGACAGTGCTAGGTGTCACACAAGACAGAATGAACTGTACTGCCTTTTCTGTTGAACTGCACACAGATGATATTGTCCATCCCATCACAATAATCAACTAAACTGAAAAACAATCTAAGCTGCCTCCTGTCAAGGGTATATTCATATACTACTGGGGGAAAATGTCATTTCCCCTCTAAATGTCAATTCATAATGACAGAATAAAATTCTGATTCAGAGAACTGAAACAATCTGGTCAAAATAGACTTTCCCATGGAAAATGTCAGTTTCATTTAAGCCATGTTCTCTGAAGGGAACATTTTTCATGCAAGAAATGTTGATGAGTTCTACTAACCAATGATTTAATTAGACTAATAATTACCAGGGACAGAATCAACTCTGTCAACCCCAGATTATAATGGAGCATTCAAAGATTTTTAAAGGCCAGAAAGGTTGACTAGCTCATCTAGCCTGATCTCCTATATATCACAGCCCCGAGACTTTCATCCAGTTACTCTTGTATTGAGCCAGATAACTTGTTGAGCCAAACAGCTTTTTCATGTGAGCATTGTTGATCCAAGATAACCTGTGCCCTATATCTCCTATTCCATTATTATGACGGTACTGAACCAAAAGTCATTGAAGTCAGAGGGGAAAAAAAAAATCACACTTCAACTTAGACAGCCTTGAATAATGCCCTGGAAAGCCTGTCCCAAATCTCTTGAGGTTATTGTTGATACCTAATGCAAACCAGGACCCCCTTGTGTTGGCACTGTACAAACAGAACTAACATACCCAAAGAGTTGACAAACTAATCCTGCAGAACCCATGCCTCCGGTTATCCCAGGCACCACTGGATATTCGCGGTAGTTTTCTTTCTGATACGAATACCCCTCCATGGCTCTGTGACATGAGTGGTGCCAGCACGGTCATTCAATCTCTCACTTGCCATTCATCCTGAAGCCATGGGACATCCACAGAGAGGAGTCAATCTCCTAAGACTGGCCACTCACAAATGGATTTTGGTTACACCTGTGTGCACTGGTTGAGCTCTTTGGGTCAACAACTGTAATTTGTTCCATTTATACAAAATCTAGCACTGTGGGGCCTAGCCTGGCTGTGCCTGGTGTAGGTGTTACAGTGACACATGTTAGACAACTATCAGGCAATGATGTGGCATTGTTTCCCCTCAGGCACTGGTGCACCTCATGCCATCTTGTTCTCTGTCTGGGGCACATTATAGTCTAGTCTCCTGTGGGCTGTAACACTTTGGTCTCGTTTCAGTTGCTGGATTTAGCGTGCAGGTGGTGGCCTGTGCTATTCAGCAGGTCAGACTTGATGACCTGGTGGTCCCTTTAAACTCCGACCTTCAGAGGATGAAGAAATCCAAGGGCAATCTTCATCCAAATAAGATTGCTTTCCTCTTCTCCTGTGTCACGCCATGCACAGAACCGGCCGGAAGTACAAGGGTGAAGACACAGATGACAGCGCAATCCATGAGATCATTCCCTTGGAAACCAATGCCTTTTGTTTAGAGTTTATTTTGTGACATGCCAACCCAGAGGAAGTCCCTACACCATGGAGATCATTGCCTACAGGGGGAATGTTTCCTTATATTATGGAGGTGTTGGCCATAATTCCATCGCTGAGGCTCCCCTGGGAGGCTGATTTTGACCATTTCACCTCCTTCTTCCGTATCCATCCCTGGAACCAGCGTTCAGACTCTGTCTGTGCCTAATGGAGAGTGGGGAGTAATTTGTGACTCAGCAAATAAAATGAAAAGATGCTGAGTGCAGTCCCACTCAATGTGTGGTACCATAACTCTCATTGCCACACCAGCTGAGCATCCTTGTCTTTTCAGTTCATTTTGGCTCCAGGCTCCCTGTGAGCAGGGACATGTTTTATCCCCAGGTCTGTAGAGTCCCAGCCTAGAATCCTTGACCCTAGAACATCTTCTCTACTGGAGCATCCTCCTCCGAAGTCAGTGGAATCACCTGTAAGTATGGTGAAGCATCGGTATATTCAGAGGATTGAGGCCTTGATGTGCAATGCTGGACAATCGCAAGATTAGGAAGCAGACAAGTCTGATTGTTCTGCCAATTGACAGGGTTGGCAGAAAGAACACAGATGCCGGTAGAAAGAACAAGGTTGCTTTACTATCTCTTTCTAAATATTACAGGAAATGAAATGATATATATACATAAGCACTAGAAAGAATAAGTAAGGTAATGCACCTGATCATTACTACATAAAATCAACTATAGTGATTAAGAAAGATACATCACCAATTGCCCTAATAATACATTACCATCATCCAGATCCACAGTCGCTGGGGAGCCCCGGTTGCAGCGAGGATTTGGAGAGCCTGTCCTGGCAATTGGGAAGCCCTACGCGGTGCATCCACCCATAGGTGAGGTCTCCAAATTCGCTACAAGTGGGTCCAGCTTTTATAGAGTGGCTATGTGCAGATCACCTTGATGGATATCTGGTTCTCATGCAGGGGGCTGTGATGGGAACCTGGCCAGGGCTCCCATCCCAGACCCTGCACATTCCTTTCTTATCTTTTTAGGGCTTCATTAGCAGATAGAAACTTCTTACAAAGGGAAAGATAGAAACTTCTTACTTTAGCAACAAAGGGAAAGACCCCTCTCATATGTTAAAACACTCTCACTCTGCCAGCAGAGGGAGAGGCTCCTTTCATGTGTTAAACATAGTAACCTATCTTTATATATTTATACATTTGGAGTGGACAAGCATATACAATAGTAACCCCTATGATATATTAATTCACTGGCATAAACAAATATGACTCCCACCGCGCAGAGGCCGATCCAACTAGATACAGATAATCCTTTCATATCACCGATAAAGAGTCATCTAGATTGCTTGATAAACTGGGTGCAAGCGACATGCATTTTAAGAGAGCTAAATAGAAACGTATACAGCTAGGAGCAAAGAATGTAGGCTATACATACAGGATGGGGAACTGTCTCCTGGGAAGCAGGGACTCTGAAAAAAAGATTTGAGGGTCATGGTGGCTAATCACTTGAATGTGAGCTAGTGACACAAAGTGGCGAAAAGGGCTAATGCAATTCTTTGATGCATAAACAAGGGAATCTCAAGAAGGAGTAGAGAGGTAATTTTACGTCTATACTTGGCACTTGTGCAACCACAGTTGGAATGCTGTGTTCAGCTGTGGTGCCCACAATTCGAGAAGGATGTTGATAAATCGGAGAGTTCAGAGAAGAGCTGCAAGAAGGATTACAGGATTAGAAAGCCTGCCTTAGAGTGATAAGCTAAATAGTTTGAGCTCCTCAAGTCTAACAAAGAGAAGGTTAAGGGGTGACTTGACATCCATCCATAATTATCTACATAGGGAATAAGTATTTAATAATGGGCTCATCCATCAAGCAGATGAAGCTATAATATGATCCAGTGGCTAGAATTTGAAGCTAAACAAATTCCTATAAGGTGTACATGTTTAAAAGTGTAAGTCATTAACCACTGGAACAACTTAACAAAGGTCATGCGGGATTCTCATCACGGATAGACCTGCTCTATGAATTATTTTGGGGCAGTTCTCAGGCCTATGTTACACAGGAGACATCTTGCAAGAGACATCCCTACAGCTAATGCAAAATAATTCTTGCTGATAAATATTGCATCTCTAAAAAAAAATTCTGTTTTCTTTAACTATAAAGTGATCTTTCATTCTGAAGTAGAGTACTCCAACAGGAGGATGCTACAACCTTAAAATTCCTTCAACACCTCTCATAGGAATTGGCAATCCTCTAACTCGTTATGATCCATCAAATTGATTGGTGTGTCACCAACTATTGCAAATGAGCTGATCATTGTGGAAAAGTTTCTTCCTGCAATCTTAGAATTTTTTTAAAACTCATGTGCACATAATTCCATTCAGCATCTCCTTTGTAACAAAATGATGGCTTTTCCATGCTTTAGCATTGCAGTTTTGGACAATGCTGGTCAATTTTCTTTTTTAAAGCGGTAAAGGGACCTAGGCTAAGAGATTTATTTTTTTTAAGTGTCAAAAAAATAAGACTCCAAGATGAATTGTTGGACTAAGACAGCTTGGTGGTAGGGATCTGCCTCTCTGCTACCTCTCAGAGTTTAGAATCACAATGCCATGGTTAGATTCTGTAAGCAGTGGTGTACAACTGTAGTTTTAATTAATGTTCCAATATTTAGGAACACAGGAATTGCTATACCAATACAGATCAGTCACCCATCTACCCCAGTATCCCGGGTCAAGCACCAGCTGCTTCAGAGGAAGGTGAAAGAAGTCTTCAAAGTCTCTTCCTACCCACATCACCTATAGGCTGCGTTATGACAGAAAAGACTTAGCCAGTGGCCTACGGAGGGAAGACTATTAATAACAGACTAAATTCCACTGACAGAGCCAGTTCAGGCACAGAGGACTATGATCTGACCATTTACAAGTGCCGTGGGGTCACTCGGGTGCCCAGGGTACATCTGTGATCTGAGTGTTTGAACGGCTCAAGTCACAATAGCATGTCGAGAGATAAATGGAAATGATGTCATCCATGGGGTGGGGTAATCACAGGGAGCTGTGTGTATGCATCAAGTCTCCATCTGCATGCCTCTGCCCCGGGACAGCTGCAGGTTAGAAGAACCAGTCTCCTTGATGATCCCCCTGGTCTGACAAATCCCGCCACCTACTCAGTGGTTAGATGCAAATTCTGAAGTCAAACTCAAGGGGCCAGATCCTCAACAGAGTTCTGTTTACCCCCATGGAGCTGTGTCGATTTATACCCGCCGAGTGTCCGGCACTCATAAGGTGCTGATCTCATGTGGATCTTAATGACCACAGCTTAGAATCATACAAGATGAGAGTTGGAAGGGACCTCAAGAGGTATCTAGTCCAACCCCCTGCTCAAAGCAGGGCCAACTCCAACTAAATCATCCCAGCCAGAAAACCGCCCAGAAAGGACATTCCACCACCTCCCTAGGTAACCCATTCCAGTGCTTCACCACCCTCCTAGGGAAAAGCATTTTCCTAATATCTAACCTAGACCTCCTGCACTGCAACTTGAGACCATTTCTCCTTGTTCTTTCATCGACTGCCACTGAGAACAGCCTAGCTCCAACCTCCCTGGAACCCCCCTTCAGATAGTTGAAGACTGCTATCAATCCCGCCTCACTCTTCTCTTCTTCAGATTAAACAAGCCCAGTTTCCTCAGCCTCTCCTCATAAGTGCTCCATCCCCCTAATAATTTTTGTTTCCCTCTACTGGACTCTCTCCAATTTGTCCACAACCTTTCTGTAGCAGGGTCCCAAAACTGGAACAGTACGCCAGATGAGGTCTCACCAATGCTGAATAGCGGGGACTAATCACTTCCCTCCATCTGCTGGCAATGCTCCAACTAATGCAGCCCAATGCGCCATTAGCCTTCTTGGCAACCAGGGCACACTGCTCACTCATATCCAGCTTCTTGTCCTCTGTAACGCCAAGGTCCTTTTCTGCAGAATTGCTGCCTAGCCCATCAGTCCCCCGACACTGAGCCCATCTATGAAAACTCCTCTGGAGGCTAACGACTCCATGGCACATGGACATCCCCTTCAGTCTTGGCGTTTCTGAGAATGAATGAGAAAAAAAAATAAAAATCAGAGGATAGGATTCTTCCTGGTTAATGATTTTTTGCAGGATGATGGCAGGTACTTTTACCTGGGGCATCTCTTCCTGCATCCTTCTGCTGATCATCATCTCTCTGCCTAGGGGAGCAGGGCCTCATTTGGCTGAAGATGATCCTTTGATTCCCGCCTTCCGAACCAGTCCATGTCATTTATGAAACCTCACACTCCATCTCTTTCACTTTCCCGGCTCGGGTACCTAATGGGAGAGCGATGAGACACAAACCCTTCCTGTCATGGAGATAGTACCACCGCACCAGGGGGATAGCACAGTCTGTTTGGCAGTCATCTTCCATCTTACTGAAGTGGATGGGCAGTAGGGAACGGCAATGGGTGAAGTTGTTCAGAAATGCAAGAGTCCTTCCATGAACCTTCAGTCAAAGCTTTTCGGTTAGCTATTTACTGTTGTCCTATACAGCAGATTTGTCTTCTTCAAAAAGCGTTTTATTAACTGTCCCAGCACCACTTTACCCAGCTCAACCCACACATGGTCGCCCTGCAGGCAGGGAGATTGTTTGTGGAGCAGTTACTCAACATGAGTTGGGGTAGCAAACTCTGCCTTTTGAGGCCCAGATCCATTGAGAACTCATCACTGGGGCCAGATTTTCAAAAGTGCCTAGCTGGTCCCATGGAGAACACTGGAGGCCATCAGATGCTAGGCACTTTTGAAAATCTAGCCCTTCTTTAGATTCTGAAATGGGAGTGAAGCTCTTAAAACCAGCCATAATTGTAGGAGAATGAAAGTGATATAAAGTTGCTTTAGCTTTTAGTCTTCAACAGGGACCCAGCAGTAAGTGCAGATAATTACAAGCAGATAACAAAAGTACAAAGGCCAACGTGCACTGCACATTTTTTAGTCTTGCTCGAAGACATCAAGGCATGAAATTGTCAGTGGGAGGGAGCAAATGACTTGCTTTAATTAGCCCAAATAATAGAGGAAGATCATGAATTAATGGTTTCCACAACACAACACTGCTTTTTTAACATGACATTTAGAAGCTTTCAAAGTGAGTGCCAGGGGAGATCTCCCTTCCGCTGCACTATTAGTGCAATTACCATCATTGCAGAGAGAAAGCCAAGAGGCCTTGTTTATAATGACTCTCGCCTTGTGGTGTAGAAGGATTTGTCTGTACCATGGTGGGAGGTGGGACACAGCTTGCTGGAGTGTGGCCGGGAGGGGTGTCACAGCTATTTGCTGTCAGCTGTAGAATGGAGCAATTGAGGACTCCTGGGTTCAATTCCAAGCTCTGGAGGGAGTGTACCCTAGTAGTTCTTGACCCTTTTGCCCCTGTTTCTGCCCCCTCTTCATAGCTATCCACCTTGGCTTCTGCCCACTTCTCCCCTGCCTCCTGCACTCCCCCCCGCGCCTCCCCCCCCCGTTTAGTTCCTGCTGCCCTCTGCGACACTGGCAGAACAGACGCCAGCTCATACAGAGGCCCCTAGGCCTCACTGAAAACTGACAAATGCATAACTGGGAACTAGCCTGGTTCACCTGTGTTAGAATGGTTCAAATAGATATTAGAGTGATGAGTGTTTTCAGTGCTTAGACTTTATGAAAGGCTTATACAATGCTGTACCCCCATCTTAGAAGGTAATTTAGAGTTTGCTCTGTAACTATAAGTGTTTACTCTAAAACCATGAACCCCCACAACAGCAGAGATGCATTACCTAATGTGAAATACTGTTTTACCACAAGAGGGGACATCTCCTCTCCAGCAACAAAAGGCCTATAGACATCGGACAAGCCATTGTGGAACATCAGTGGACAAAAGACTTGGCTGATTGCTCCCCCTACACCCAAAGAGGAGACAGGCATTGCATCAGCTTGAGCTCTGGGGAAGGGTACAAAAACCTGTCAAGAAGAAGTTATCTTCTCTATGTTGCTTGGACTTCAAGGAGAGAGCGCTTAGTACAGCCAAGTTGATGCTTATTTAACAGTGTGTAAGATAGAGATTCAATAGCAAATATATGGATGTGGAACCAAGATTACATGTAGAAGAAAAAAATCTATAGCCTATAGTTATTGTTACTTTCCTGTCTAATAAGGTCTCTCTCACCCAATGGTCAGTCCTTACAATGCTCGGCCAGTCAAGAAAGCTTTCATGGGACACTCATGCTGGCAAATCATCTCCTCCATAATGGATTTCATCTGGTCCCTTTCCCTCTTCTTTTCTACAGCTACAGACTATTGTCTCTTAGTCCAAAGGGTCCCTATACCAAGACTTTTCAGGAGGTTCTTTGGTCTTTGTAAATGGTCACACCTGTATCCAGCCCAGACAGCAAACCCTAGAGTTTGGGCTGGCCCCACGGCTGCAGATTGGGTCAGCTCCAAGACTCCCTGGCCTCAGGTGACACTTCCAACAGGTCTGGAGCGCTGTAGCCTGTGTGGTACATAGCTAAGGTTGTGTCTGTACAAGCCTCGCACAATAACCATGTCAAACAGCTAGTTCCTGGCTTTTGGCAGACACCGCACAGGACCATTGGGGGAAATACTGAGCAGATGTCAGGCACAAGGGTAATACACTTGCCAGGGCATGTCCATATCTCAGGAGGTGTTGCTGTGTCTTCCCAGCTAGGCCTGGAGAGGGAAGCCCATTCCTGCAAAGGAGAATCAGGCAACTCTTCAGCAGAGACCAACACAAGCTCTTTCATCCCTTCACAGCGTTATGGAAATGAGAGTCGGAAGGCACCTTAGGAGGTCAGCTAGTCCACCCCCCACTCAAAGCGGGGCCTTCCTCTAGAAAGGAAACAAGCTGCCTCAATGGAATCCAGTGCCACCCCTTCACCCCCCACCCTGACCTCCCGCCGTCTCCATACTTTGCACACACCTCAGGCAGGGGAACGTAGACAACAGCGGCATGCACTGAGCTCAGCTACCTTGCTGAGAACTTGCCCACTGTCACAGCCCCAGCTCAGCTGCAACTGGTGCCATTTAGAGCAATTTCAAATTTAAGAGTCTAAAATGCTCCATTTAAGTTTTGTGCAAGAAGGTGACAAAGCCTCCCAATACATCTAATCATGGGGGGAAACACAGAGAGTAGAAAATCCCCCTTGGCTCCCCAAATGAACAGCCAAACACTCCCTGGCACGACACAGACTCCTTTAATTCAATTATTTACCCTCAAATTCCAGTAAGGCTGAGGCAAAACAGCACTCATCTTCCCCCAGAGACATCCACCCCCTAGAGCTCTGTTTGAGGGAAGGGCTGAGTAAAAACCTTACACATGCACCCGCCTCCTGCAGGCTAGGCTAGGCTAGGCTAGGCTAGGCTAGGCTAGGCTAGGCACCTGCCAAACAATTCCCTTGGCCAGAGCCCACAGCCACCCTCCTACCCTGGAGACTGGTGCTTTTATACAGTCTGGCTAGTCCAGCATGCCTTTCTTCTGGGCATGTGACTGGCAGCTCAGCCAATCAGGCAGGGAGACAGCCTCTGCTCAGGAGTTGGCTGGTGAAGTGGTTTCCTTTGAGTGGCAGTTTCCTCGCCCAATCGGAATTCACCTAAATCAGCATTCTGGTTGGCTGAGGGTGGCAGCCACCGTGAGGTCTCATCTTCAGAGCGCAGAATGTCCCACCTTGCGATCTGATTGGCTGTGAGGGCTTTCATCATCACTGAGGGCTGAGCAGAACACCTTCCCCTCCCCTAAAAAGGGGTCAGTAGCCAGAGCTTCTCCTGCCTTCTCCCTGGCAGAATCCCTGTCTTAGCCACAGCCCTGGGACTGGAGCACCCCTGCCAGGCAGCTAGGCTGGCTGCTTCCTGCCAGATCTCTCCTCCAGCCCCGGGCTCGCAGCACCCAGCTCGGGGCCTGGCACCCCAACAACAACCCTCCAGCCCAGCCAGAACGAAGTTCCCAGGACACCCATGGTGGGAGGTGCCACCCCCAGCCAGCAGCACAGCCGTCCGTAAAGCTTGTTCCGTGCTGCAACCTTGCCCAGGGTTACGTTCTGGCCATCAGGGCGGGGGCGCCTTGGTCGGCTCTGGCTGACCAGGTGGAGGGAGTGGGGTAAGGAGCAGCGGATGAAGAGTGGGGACAGTACTAGACCAGACTTAGCAGACAGTGACCTTGGCCAAACCCTACTTCCATGCTTGGCAGAGGTGCACAGCACCGTGCCCCCAGCCATTACTCCGTAATTTCTCATATGTCAACGTTTCCCTGCAGGAAGAGCCCCCTAATTGCAGCTCATTTGTCTTGTTTATTTACTCATCGCAGGACAAGCTCGTTTCCCCAGCCCAGCAGGTAACGTGCACAATCTATTAAACCATGAAGTACTAGTCTCTTCCAACAGCAGCAACGATCGGACAAACCTCCAAAAACGGAAAGGCCCAATCCTAGCTTTCATCCGAGCTCCACTTAACTCACCAAAAGCACTTAGATGCCATTTTATGTGTCCTCCCCCTCCCTCCCGCCCCCCATTCCTGGGGCCATTCAGGAACCAGGTTGGTTCCTGGCACAAATCAGAGCATCATGATGGCTCTTGTAATTTACACCAGCTGCATATGGCCCAAAAGGGGCTGCTCCAGCTACTAGGGAATCTCTGGGACACTGGAATCCCCAGCCACTCCCCCTTTCCCTGGCCACACCCTCTGCAACAGGAATGGGGAAGGGAGGAAAGACGTTGTTCTAACTAGTGCTGTGTGAGCTTTTTGATGTGTCTGGTTCTCTGGCAGCTCTGAGAAATCAGGGGGGGAGGAAGTTATTTTGAGATGACCCGAAAAAGAGTTTTTCAGAATTTTCAGCAACACAAAGAGTCAGATGAAAAAATGTTCAGACTGAACAAAATGTTTCAGTCACCCCAAAACAAAATGCATTACCCCCCTCCCCTTTTTTTTAGAGGAAATGTGGAAAGACAATGTCATTTCAACCCAAAAACCCAGTGGTCATTTCAGTTATGTTGTAAAAAAAGGTTTGCCCTTTAAAAAAAAATTTGCAAAAGGTTGTTTTTTTTCCCCCACCTGAAACCATTTGCTGAACTCACCACAAATATGCAAAATGTTTTGGTCAATGCAAATACACATTTTTTGGCCAAAAAGGGTGGGTGAAAAATTTCTAGCTGTGGCAACTCTACACCCCCCCAAGGATACTATTTATTAAAAGTTTTGTGTTACCTTTCCTTTAGATATTGGGACATAAAAAGTGGGGTGGGTGGGTTACAGCGTGCAGCCGATAGATATGTTCCCGTTCAAAAGGGAGTGTTTTGGGAAAGCTCTCTGGCCTGTGTTACACAGGCGGTCAGACTACGTGACCATAGTGGTCCCTTCTGGCCTTGGAATCTAGGTATCTAGGAATTCATGGAGCAGGTGCAAATTGTGCAGTAAATATTTCCTGGACTAAAAGAGCAGAACACCTATTGAAGCCAGCCTAGGAGTATATGTTCTCTTCGCTCTAGCCTGACAAGAAGCATACAACTTTCCCTTTAACTAGCTAAGAATTTGGAATTAATATTTGTGCACAGGGCAATGGACCAGGAGACCTGAGCTGCTCCCAACGCTGTATGCAGACGTTACCCAAAGCGCTGTTGATCATTTTTTATAGACTTTCATAGAAACTAATTACCATGGGGCATGTTGTGTCATGCTGCCCCCAGGTTCTGGGTGATCATCAGTCACCAGTTGCTGACAAGCATGACCGTTTTTTATCTCGCTGCTCTGTCCTTGCCCTAAGGCAGAATGCCTCCTTGGTGCTGGGTTTGTTTATCTCCCTTTTCTGGCCTCCAGCTAGACAAGATGACCGGAATTGGCGTCTTCTTATTTTCAGGACAGGATGAAGCAAACGTTCGTCTTTAAACAAACACACCATGCATACCTCATTCAGCAAATCATTTAGCAAAAGCAGCACCACACACAAATAAAAATGGAGTCCACGGATGCTACCCAGTACATAAACGTATTTCAAAAAGTCACATCCACTCGGGTCTTGCCCAACAGTGTGGGGGGCCTGGGCCAGCCCCCACGGGGCTGGAGAGGAAGCACCACCCAGTCTCACTCCACCCCATCTCTGCTCCCAGCCCTGCCACCCCCTCCCAGCTGCAGGCCCAGCCTCTGCCCCCATCTGTGACCCTGGGTTCTGGGCCCAACTCTTGGCCATAGCCTGAGCCTGGGCCCCGCTGGTGGCCAGCCCCGTTCCTGGTCCTGGGCCCCAGCTCCATTCATGGCCCTGGGCCCTGTGACCCAAGGTCCCATGGCTGCAGCTCCAGCCCCCGTCCCAGCCCCAGTTGCAGCTTGGACCCTGGCTCCCGGCCTCCCCTCCCACAGCATTGGCCCCACTCCTGATTGCATGGACCAGGTAAGGGGGGGAAACGTAACCCCAAAAGTTTGGGGCCCACTGAAATAAATGGTCATTTTCAATCATACAGCGTCGTGTCCCCTCTTACTGCTATTCACCCACCCTTGTCGCAGTCTAGCAGTCCAATCCTAGCAGGGTGCAGAAGCATAAAAGATAAGGCTGCCGGGAAGTCAAACTATGAGGGGGTTGCACAGAGGGGGTTGGTGCAGCAGCTACCCTGCCCTGCCCTTTTGCCATGCTTAGGAGAAGAATATCTCTATGCTGGTAGTGCACAAAGGCCTCAGCAAGGATCATGGCCCTGGTGTGCTGGGTGAGGAACAAACAGAGAAGAGACAACGCGAGTCCTGTAGCACTTTAAAGACTAACAAATTTAATATCTGCAGGCATAAGCGTTTGTGGGCTGTCTTGCAAAATGGGCTGGAGGTCCCAGCTAGCTCCTTGCCACATGGGACAGGGGTGGGCGGAAGGGGGGGGACAGGGTCCCAGGACCATTGAAAACCACAGGTGTTAAATATCATTAGGCCGAAAGGTGCAAATGGCTCAGATGGTTCTTGACTCCAGAGACAACCACAGCCCTGGTTAAAGGGAGTTGGGGTGTCAAGCACTCTTCTACAGGTTCAACGAAAGGAGCAATCAAGCCCCACTGCGGCGTAGGAACCACAACAGAGAATGAAAGCCATTGCCCAAGGCCCCAAGCTGCGCAGCCAGGCCAGAGCAGGGTTTATCCAGATGGATTAACGGGAGTTTTCCTGGATGCAAAGGAAGAGGCTTGGGGCTATGGGCTGCAGGCTGTGTGTGTTGGGGAGAGAAAGCCAGAGCTGGCATAGCATGTGACCCGGAGAGGCAGCAGAGGCCAGGACTTGCCAGGGTGATAGACTTGGGGATTGCTCAGCAAGGAATCCGCCTGCGGTTTGTTTCTAGTGCATTTAGGGAAACGGGATTTTGGGGTGTTTTTGGTACCGACACAAGATCACACCACAAACAGACCTGACTCATGGCACCGACTTCTCCTTCTAGTGAACACAAGCCCGCACAGCCTTGAATATTGGCCAACAGCTCAGGCCACAGCCAACATCAACATTTTACAGCTCGCCAAGCTTTAGGAGAACTACCTGGCAAGGTATTAGCGCCATTGGTACGGCTTTGCTAACAAGGGCAAACATTTTTCTTTATTTTCAGATTCCTTCATCTGGAAATAACAACTGCCTCCCCCAAGAGCAGCAAAGACCTTGTGGGGTGTGATGCCCAAAGGGCTGGTTTGAGTTTTCTTCCCCCAGGCATGAATTTGGCAGCGATACATGCTGAGCCAAAGTCTTCTGTCAGTTACGCTGTCTGCAGCCCTGCTGACCCCAGTGGGCTCCAGGGAGGACATTGAAAGCAGAACGTGCCCCACTGCATGCCAAGTCTGTGAAATAATACTTAAGCCCTATCAAGGCAGCCACACAGACCATCAGGTAATGTCATAGCAGCTGCAGGCTGGCAGAAGAGTCCTCCCACAAGGCTCACCTTGCAGGGTAGGGGTCTCGGCTCTGATCTAGTACTTTTCATCCAGAGATCTCAAAGCACTTTATGAAGGCAGGCCATGATCATTACTACTACCATTTTACAAGTGGAGAAACTGAGGCACAGGACAGTGAAGTGACTTGCCCAAGGTCACCCAGCTGGCCAACGGCAGAGCCACGACCAGAGCCCAGCTCACCTACCTCCTTGTTTTTTTGCATTAGGCTGATGGTCCGTCTAATGGTACATTTCTTTGTCTAATATTAACTAAGCCCGCTGTTGCCCCAAGTCTTTGCTGAGGGCCATAGGGACTCACTTCACTCTGGCTAGTGTTTTGCTCAAGGTCACACTAAGGAAGAACTGACTAATGGCAGAGTTTGCACGGGAAGGTTTCACCAGCTACTTCTCTGACATGTTTATCTGCTAAATCAAAAGCAAATATTCACCACTCGCTCCGGTCAAGGGGAAACTAACTCAAATATGGCAAATGGCACCACGCTTGCTGCATTCCTGCAGTCCTAAAAACAAGGGCCAGATCCTCAGTTGGTGCAGGCTGGTTCGCTTCATTGGACCTGCATTGATTTATGAGGAGAGATTGAGGGAACTAGGCCTGTTTAGTCTGCAGAAGAGAAGAATGAGGGGGGATTTGATAGCAGCCTTTAACTCCCTGAAAGGGGGTTCCAGGGAGGATGGAGCTAGGCTGTTCTCAGTGGTGGCAGATGACAGAACAAGGAGCAATGGTCTCAAGTTGCAGTGGGGGAAGGTCGAGGTTGGATATGAGGAAAAGCTTTTTCCCTAGGAGGGTGTGAAGCACTGGAATGGGTTACCTAGGGAGGTGGTGGAATCTCCTTTCTTAGAGGTTTTTAAGAACTGGCTTCACAAAGCCTTGGGTGGGATGGTTTAGTTGGGGTTAGTCCTGCTTTGAGCAGGGGGTTGGACTAGATACCTCCTGAGGTCCCTTCCAACCCTCATCTTCTAGGATTCTAGGATTTATCCCAGCTAAGGATCTGGCCATTGGGCATCACGGATTTATGTCAGGTTACGCCTACAGAGCGCTAACCTTGATTTAAAAACCTTCCAACTAAGAATCCCTTCAAATTTTCATAAATAATTAAAAACGCTTCCTCCTTGATGTAAAACAAACAAAAGTAAATATTCCAGGGAAAACCCAGCCTCTAAAACCCACTGATATCTTTTATTCAAGGTTGGTCAAACAGAAACAGTCGGTGGATCACACACAATCAGATCTTTCTGCACATCCTAATCGGCGGTCAGCTAAGATATTTAACCACTGTTTCATGAAAAATGCCGTCTGTGCTGGGAGATAGGCAGCTAGAATCTGCTGTAATGCCTCATCCCGACACCGGATTAAGAGCAGTTTCAGACTCTGACAAAGAGGATGAAAAATAAAAATTGGCTGGGTGGACAAGCTAAATCTCTCAGAGCAGCAGCAAAGTCATGCGTCACTGTCTTCTACCTCCTCTTTCCACGTGCTTACCCCTCACGGTACGTTATTACGTGAAAGCCATGTCAATGTCAATCATTTGTGTTTTATTTCATTAGAAAGAAGCACGTCCATCAGTAACAGCTGTCATTCTGTCAAAAACTATGCATGTGCCTGAGCCACATCCAAGCTTTGCCGCTGCAAGTCACGTCTCAAGAACTTTTGCCCGGCTTTCTTTGAGGTCCCTGGCTGTAGGACGTTGAGGACTGAGTCATCTGCACTTGCAGTGCTAGCCCACACATTGCTGCTTACCAGGTAAAATGGACTGATCCTGCGATGGGCACACGCGCAAGCTGTAAGGCAACTTGACCCGGATATTTAGGCACCTGACTCCCATTGACATCAGCTGACGGATCATGGCCCCATCCTGCGAGTGTGAGGACAGAGCTCGAAGCCTGCAGAATGCGCCAGATGTGATGTGTCGCACGGAGAGCTGGTGCCAAACTGCCCATTGGTTTTTGAGGCCACATCCCCCACCCCCTCAAAAAAAATGGTTTCCAAAAAAACTTGAAAAGCTGAAAGTGTTAAAACTAAAACATGTTTGGTTCTCGTCTCACCTCCCCCCACCCCAAAATGTTTGGTCTTTAGTGCACGTTTCCCATTTCAAGGTTGTTGGTATTAAAAAAACAAACAAGACTCCAGCTATATCGAACAATCTCCACAGAAACATTCACTCCAGTGAAAACGCATTTTTAGTCGCAAAAATGAGAGTTCAATGAAAAATGGCTCTTAGCAAAGTCTGCCCAGCCTCGCCAGCAGTGCACTGCCGAGTGCTGCAACAGCACGGTAACATGCGTGAGGGAAAGGAGCCTAATGTGACTCCAGATAGGGGTGGCCTCATTCTGAGTCTCTCTGGTCCTGCACGTGGACAAGATGCCACCTTTGTACCCTTCATATTCTGGGGCTTTACAGGGCCCTGCCCAGCTTCTGGTGGAAATTACAGCAGCCTCAAGGCTGCTCTAACTTATGCTACATTTCCCCTAGTGCTCTGTGGGCCCTGTAGCAGAGTGCGCCCTGGCCACGCACCATTTGCACCACTCTCCACCTCTGATATGCCCCATGCTAGGGCCCGAGAGTCGAGCCATCTTAGCATCCCTGTGGCAGCTGTCCGCCAGCCAGAGTGCCCCCTGTGCTGGCGCATTTTAAGGCAGCTGTTCCCACCCTCTTTAAAACTTCTTTCTGCTACCAGAGCGGCATAAAGAGGACTCCGTGAAATTGAGAATTGTGCCTTTTAAGTGCTGCAACAGACTCCTCTTTACCAGCCCAGCTAGGCCCACTGCGTCAGCATGTAGAAGGGGTGCAGGGTTTTGGGGAGTCTTGTATCATTTTGGCATGAGAGCAAGTCCATTTTTTTGCAGCGGTAGAATCTGAAGGTGGCGGCTTACAGCAGGTGCAAACATTAGTCGGGGCCCTGATTCAGATGTGCTCAGTTAAAAAGTGTTTCTCTTCAAGCTGCGTTCTGTAAAGCACTACGCTGCTGTCAGTTTGGGGGTTAAGTGAGCCAGAAATGGGATTACAGAGATCTGTGAGCATTCCCGGAGCTGTCAGAGTGGCTACGCTCTGCTCTCCATCCCTCCATAGCTCCCTTGGCAAGGGGGTTTAATCGCACACCTGAGAAGGAGAACACGCAGCCGGACAGAGCTCCCAGCTGGAATGCCTGCTGGGTCTTCTATGAGGGCAAGGTCTTAGTGAGCACCCTGTCCTTTTCACCTATGCTAGTGACTTGGGGGAGGGCCAGTGCTCCGCGGGGCACAGCGAACGTGAGACTTGTGAGATGCCTGGCTGGTGTCTCGCTTGCGTGCTCAGGATCTAACTGACAGCCAGATTAGGTGCAGGAAGGGATTTTCCCCCAGCTCAGACTGGCAGGGACCTTGTGGGTTTTCACCCTCCTCCCCAGCATGGGCCATGCACCACCTGCTGGGAGCCC
>ML675650.1:2455829-2515179 GCA_007922155.1 Mesoclemmys tuberculata | reverse complement strand
CCCCCCCCTCCTAATGCAGCCCGCGTGACAAAAGGTTCAAACCCTGGAAGGCAAATCAAAAGATCCGCCATTTATTAAGATGACAAGTTTTAAACCAGCCTCATGACTTCTGGGGGATCAACTCAGACATTTTTAACATTTGGGGTGACCACGTCGCTAGTTACACTGGAAAGCTTGGTCTGAGGTTTCCCAAACCTTCAGAGACTAGGAAGAATAAAGACGACGTGTGTTACAATAAATAGAGCAGCATTCAGAAGGTAAATGTTAGAACTGCACAAAGTTTAAAGTGGCAAGAAATCTGAGAGTCTGCTAGGACAGGACATCCCAATGGGCACCTCGTCAAGCGCAAAACAAACTAGGCTAAATTCTCCTACAGCCTGAGGAAGCACAAGCAGCTGGTAAGACGAGAACCTGATGATAAGCATCCTGTCGTCTAACCAGCTGAGAAAACCAAGAGCAATGCTTCTGTAGTGTCTGTTATTGCAGAATACGAGGTGTTTTAAACAGGGTGAGTCTTGCCTAGAACAGGAAGCTCGGCTCTCTCCAGATGGCCAGAGGCATGACCGGTTTGGAAAGATGAACCCATAAAGTGATGGCTGAATTTTGATAACGTGCTCTTGTAAAGTTCTCCGACTGCGCCTTTGGAACATGCATCTGAATTGGGGAATTCTTCCCTGGTTCAGTGGGATCGTATCTCAGAAGACAGGAGCAATATACAATGACCTGGATAAGAGAAGCCTTCAGTAAATTGTTTCCCTACACACCAAAGTCACCTGTCTTCCCTAAGCCCAAGAGACTTGTGGCATAAGTCTCATTGACACTAACCTCCTTTACACACTACAGTATAAAATGGCCCAAGAGCAGTCATACAGAAGAATCAAGTAACCTGTAAGCCGAAAAAACCTGGCTTCACACAATGAAACCCCCTAGAAAAATAACGGAGTGGAGACTGTTAGCTCGCCACCCATAAGTCTGAGATGTTGCCAATGGGAGTAGTTGTCCAAGTTAAGTATGCTCCCAACGTTTTCTTTTTTACTTCCCATGGGAAGTCAGCAGGGCCACCCAGAATAACGGGGGATTAGAGCTGTATTGCAAGGCTGCCTGGATTGCCCCTGGCACCAGACTGGCGTTTTTCTCTGAGCAGAGACCAGCTCTTGCAAAGTGTAAAACTGGGCTGGAGAACATCTCCCATAGTGGTTATATCTGATACATAACAGACTTTTAGGCATGTTTCCTCTCTCAGAATGATGACTCGGTTATATAGCCGAGCTACAATTCTATAAATGACATAAAAGACTTTCAAAATACAGTTGGGCTCTGAAGTCCATATCTAGGCACCTAACCACCTGATTTTCAAAAGTGCTGAGGACCCATACATTAAACAACACCACTCAGAGGAAGACCAAGAAAACTGCCAGACTTAGAAAGTGACTCTACAGACAATAACCCAATAGAACTAGTAAATGCCACAATGGCTACCATCGCTGTATTTTCCACTAGATTTCATGTATTCAAGATATTTAAAATCTTCTGTATTTCTAGCAATCAAACAGAAACGTAACACTGTGAATTATAGGGCCTCAGCAGCCATTTGAAATAAATAAATATCCGTGTTGCAGTCGTGTGTTCTGTGCTTCAAATTCACCTCTGGAGCATTTGAAGGATGGGATAGAAGCAGACAATTTCAGAGATACGTGTTTAGTATTTCATATTCTTCTGATTATGGGCGATCCCAGAGAATCAGCCGATGGCATAAAGAATAAAGTTAACAGACAAGTCATTTGTCAGTGGCTTGGATAAAAGTATGTACTGCAGTCAGTGATGTAAACACTCAGGTATGGACTGAGCCAAAGCTCACAAAAGTTGCTGGAAAGACTTCCCTGGACTACAGAGGCCTTTAGAACTAAATTCTGCGTGTTGATGCTCAGGAAGGGCTGGGGCACACGCTTGGCTGTGAGACGGCTGTATTGTATTTGACAGGTATAGTTAACAATTGATTCTTCTATGCAGGGACGCAATGATTTTTGGATAGGCCCCACAAGCACTTTTGAGAGGGCCATCCTCAAAACCAACACCCTCCCCCGCTCACGTCTACATCCCACTCCTCTAAATCCTCCTCCTCCAGGCCTGGGTCTTCAACCTTAGCGAGAATAAGCCTTTGGTGATGCTCAAGGTATGTGTTTTACTGCTCCTTCCGTTGCCACAACAGCAAGGCTAGGGGCTGTGGAGAACCATACTCAGGCAGCCACAAAGGAAAAGCAGAGAGCATGCTCTGGGAGGAATGAGAAATGGAACTTCTTATAGTCCAGGGCACGGATGGACCTCACCAAGCACCGTCAGTGGTTTTCCCCAAGACCATGCACCTTCCTGTAAATTGTATCCTAGCCACCCACCAGACCGGGTACTATTATGTTGTTTCCTCATTGCATCTTATGAGACTTTTATTTCTTCCTCCTCTCTTCTCTCTTTCTGAGCAATTCTGGTTCTTCTCAGTTTTCTGTATTTTTGTCTTCTTCCTTTTGCTTGTCCCTTCTCTTCATCCTTCTCTTCACCCTATATCAACTTGACCTCCCACCCTAACCCCATCCCTCACTGACAATGTTTCTGTTTCATGATCTGTTGTGCACCAGTTGAGTGCTACGATTGGGATCAGACTTGCTTATATAATCTTAGCTCATGGTTCATATCCTCTTTAACAACTGAGGGTTTTTAAGGTTGTGTTTAATGGTACATCTCAGAATTGCACATCATAATTTTAACTGAAACTTGTTTTTTCTTACTGAATTGCATGGACATAAATGCTGTAGTATCCCACAGCTGGAGGTGTTCATGAATTTTTTCATTCATCAAAAAATGTTGATTCATCAAAACCAAAACTTCACAGAAAAGGGCTGGTTTTGATGAATTTATCTATGCAAACAAATTTTGGAAAAAAGTTTCAAAGTTGGCAAAACATGCCATTTTGACATTTCTGAAATGAAATAGTTTGATTTTTCATTTTAAAATGATTTAATTTAATAGTTTAAGCTACTTATAGTACAAACATTTAAAAAAATGTAAAATGGTTGAAATTTAAATGAAACAATTCAGTTTTCAAAACAAAATGTTTCAATTGACCTCAACTAAAATCTTTTTCAGATTTTGCATTCAGAAAAATTTTGAAACTCTTGTCTTTTCATCCTGATTCAGAATGGGAAAAATTTCTGAAATCTGAAAAATTTTAATGGGACAGGGAAACTTCTTGTTCCCCTCTACTTCCAATAGATATATAGCAAAACCAAGTGATGAAATTAAAGATACAGGGTGAGATTTTCAACAGCGCTAAAGAGATTTAGAATTAAGATGCGTCAAAAGATTTTAGTTGCATTTTTTAAAATGGAACTATCATTTAAGAAAACAATTTGTCACCCAAAAAATCCTTTCTTGTAAAAAAAAAAAAAAAAAAAAAAAAAAGGCTGAGTTTTCATCAACAGATGAAAAAATGGTGATTTGAGTTTGACTTTTGGAGAAAACCCCCCAAAAACCTGAAGGAAAATACACAAAAAGCATTTACTTGACCAAATCTCCCTGTACAAAAATTTTCAGAAGCATCCAAGTTGCTTAGCCACTTTTCAAAATCCCACTCATAATGAGCATAAAAATACAGGCATAACAATTACGGCACTTGCAATGATCTCTTCATGTTCTAGCCAGAATCAGAGAGAAAAACAACAGGAAACAAAACTTTACTTGAAAAAGCATTAAAAGGAGACGACACAATTCTGAATAATAATGCATAATAAACGATGTTCTTATTTTCCTGGTGCCATCACATTAGTTTCCCTAGAGAAATTCAATGGGACACAAAAAGACCAGAGAGAGAATCAGGGAACAGAAGACTAAAATAAATCAATAAAAACCTTCCAGCTAGCAGGAAACTGAGCAAGCAATTAAAAGGAAATTAAAGTGATCAAAAGAAAAAATAACTGACAGCAATTCACCATCAGAATTACCATATTCATTCATATGCATTTTTAAACACCGTGTATGTCGGTTTCTTTTAATATTAAAGAGAGGCGTAGTCTCAGAGGAGGGTATGTTCTCCTTAGTCACTTCTCCACTGTGTGGGTTTTCTGCAGTTTCACTCCCTTCACTCTACACAGCGGGAAGGCGAGGTGAATATGGGTCGATGTGTTTAAGGGAAGGCTCCTCATACCCTTTTATATCGTGGCAGCTTCCCAGGTCTGAGGAGAATATGTTTTATTTAATATAACTTTAGAGATATCAGCAAAAGCAATTTAGACTTTATCCACTCTGGATCAGGGAAAAACCAGTTGACAGATAGGCCTTTCAGAGTCAATGGAGGGAGATGTATATTTCCAAATCTGGGGCCAGACCTTCAGCTGGGGTAAATCAACCTATTTTCTGTGAAGGCAATGGAAGCACGCCAGTGTAGCCATGGTACGAGAGTGCTCTATAAAAGGGGCATGTCTGCACATTGTTATGGGTTGAGTTAAACTTCATTGTTATGGGCCAGGCATAGCAGCTGCCTTACAGATAGATGTAGAACAGCGGTTGTAATCAGGTGACTGAAACAGTTAAGCGGCCTCCATCCAAACCCACTCAGAAATTGGCACAGTGGGCAAAGATGTAGCTGGCCGTCCTGTAAGAAGAGGGAGAGACACAGAAGCAGCCAGAAAGCCAAGCAAATGCAGCCTGGTGTGCATTCTTTCTAAACACACAAAATTGCACCAAAGAAATACCAAACTCTCACCAATTTCACCTCCTAACTGGAACAAGCTCCAAGACCCAAGTGATGGCTGGCCATCCAGGGCAAAAGGGGTAACCATATACACAGACATTTTGTAGAAAAGATGCTATCTAGCCAGTCATTCAAATACAAAGCATTGCTTATAAGTGGCATAAAGTTTACAAGTGCAAATGGTTCCTGTGGGCAGCTCGTATCAAAGTTGGTCCATAAATCGTAAATACTTAAGACTAGTTTTCATATCATTAGCAGTCCCCTCACATCAACACCATTTCATGGCTATCAGTATTGGCTAACATTGCACCAGCAAATATCTGACGAGATGTTGCGACAGCAAGGGAGCACATAAAGATCATGGCAAATGCCACACGACTGTCCCACCATGACCTAGAACACTCCCTGGGCCTCCAAGTGAAATCAAGAAAACCTCTCTGGTCTCATGCCGCAGCCCTCCTTGCAGAAGACAAGGATGTTCACGGAAAATGGTCTGAAGCGTTGGGTGGATGCCAACATACCAAACAAAACTCTAATTGCTGACCCAGTTGTGCAAGAGCTGGGCTTCTCCACCCCATGGTGCGCGTGGCCAGCTCTAAACCATGTCCACACCTGCTATGGAAGACGCACATACTTACTCCATAGATGGAAAGTGGGGGAATCGTCGAACTGTGACTGTGGCCTGTTGCCAACTGCCAGACACATCACGAACGATTTATCCTCATTCTGGTGGGGTGGCAGCCATTCACCTGGCCACCCCATCTGCTCTGGACTGGACTGGAGATCTTAAAAGCTGACTCTAGTCGTGCCGTTGCTTTCGCTGTTCTGCTCTTCACCATATAAAAAAAGAAGAAGAATCATAAATATACTACCTGGAAAATGATCGCAGATAGTAAAAGGGTCTCTTGATTTTCATCTCTTCTGCAGCACCAGGCCATAAACTGCTTGTAAATTTCAGTGGGCAAGAGCTACTCTTAGCACAGGCTACATAAATCAGTGCAACTAAATCCATCCGTACAAAAGTATTCTGTGGCTCTGAGGGTCATTAAATAGTAATAGACTGGAGTCAAATGGGAACATCTCGTGTCATTATCACCAAATGTGCTGCTTCGTCTCCTGAGCCAAATTCTATGAAATATGCATAATGAGGGTCTGGCTGACAGAAGAGTGGAAAAATATGAACTAAAATTAATGAGGAGGCAGGATGGGAAATGGAAAGGGTGCATTGCTCGGACTCCTGGCTGGCATGTGCTTTGGTCTGTACATCTTGTTAGGTATGGAAGACATGGGACAGAGACAGAAGCAGCCAGAAAGCCAGAAACATTGCTCGGGATGTTCAGTGGCCTGGTGAGAGTGAATCTATTCACTGCGCACTGAGGCCCTGGTTCAGCAAAGCACTTTGCTCCCTGCATAAACAGGTGTTTCAGTTCTTCTGACGACAATAGGGCTTAAACACACGCTTGAAGTGAAGCATGTCCATAAGTGCTCTTCCAGACTAGGGATGTTTTCTTGACTCAGAGCCCACTGTAAGTGTTATGCCCTAATCCTGCAAACAGTCACTCCCCTGTGTTCCTTTACTCCTGTGAGCAATCCCAGTGAATTCACACCAAGTATACAACCTCTCCATAAGCCTCCTTCTGTGCTCAGTTAACCATGGACATAAGCACATGCCGGACTGGGGCCTTGACGAGGTCTAGACTTTCTGTTACGCAGGAGGAACAGCTAGAATGCTAGTGTGGCTGCTCTGTTCAGGAGGCGGTTTTGAATGTAAGCTCCCCATGGCTGGATCTGAATCCACTCTGCGTTGGCAGGGCGCCCTCCACGCCACTGCTCCAGATTGGCTGGCCTCTAGGCATCACCGTGATGCAAATGTTCAGTAATAACAAATGTCTCTCACTGCCATTGCTCAGTCCTAATGCTTCATCCCGCCAAGCCTGCAGCTGGTTTCTGTATCCCCATGACAGCCAGGATGGATCACAGAATTGCATTTTTCTATAGAGGCACTTACCATCGGGTCCTGCCGCTCAACGGACATTCTGCCCTTCTTTCCCCTCTGGCGGTGCAACACATGGCTGGCTGGAGGGCAGATCAGCCAGTCCGCAGGTACTCAACGTACTTCCCAGGCTCAGAGGGATCTGCTATTGGTCACGGCTCCACAACCAAGAGCCTGCCTCAGCAAAGAGGATGAAAGCCACAGGCCCATCTCCTCACAGCTCCTGTCTCCTGCCAGTTCCCACATGGCCTCTGTGACTCACACCACAGCATGGCAGTGGGTCAGACTTGATGTGCTGGCTCCTCCAACTGCTGTGCTGGAAAAGTGTGTGTAGGCTTCAAAGCAGGGAGAGGGTGCAGAACATGAAGAGCCAGCCTGTGAGTAAAGCGCACTCATTTCTCCCAGGCGCCATCTCCACTTCTTCTCGTGCACACCTGCGGCGCAGGCCAGGAGACGGACTCTGCTCTGGGGGGGCCTGCGCTGCAATCGAAGACCTGGCCATGGCTGGCCTAGGTTAGCTGACTCAGGGCTTGCGGGGCTAAAAATTGCAGTGTCGACAGTCAGGTTCGGTTGGAGCCCAGGCTCTGATATGCCCTCAGGAGGTACGGGGGGTGTCTCAGAGATGGGTTTCAGCATGACCCAAAACAGCTGTAAGTTCTAGCCCCGTAATCCTGAGTCACCTGACCTGGGCTCCGCGACTCGGTGCAGTAGGATTTTTATCTCAGTGTGGCCATATCCTCACTCACCTCACGAATCACCTTGCTGTAAGTGTGAGGAGAGTCGGGCTGTGCGCTTCAGGAAGATCCCCAGAATGTGGCTGGCCTCTTCCACCAGTACAGCATGTGGGGTGGCTGCTTTACACGCTACCTTTTTCCTCCTTCTTCTCCCCAACGGGCAGATCCGGGTCAGAATTTGTTTCAGGGTAAGGAACCCCAGTAGAACAATTCTATCACTGGGTAAAATATTTAATTAAACAGTGAGCAATTGAATCAAGGGGGAAAGTGCCTTCTGAAGACGAGTCTCCTGACTATGAGTGCAGGCACGGAGATACACACAGGGTCCCCCAGGCAACCTTGACGTAGCAAACAATATTTTTAATTAGAATGTTCTGTGATCGTAGTGTGAAATTATTCAGCAGGAACAAAAGTAGGGAGGGAGATCGTAATAAGGATTTCGAATCAGGGGCTAAAACCAGAAGAAAAAGTGGGAGGAAGCAGGTTTAAAAAAAAAAAAAAAAAAGAGTCTGAAAGGCTGGGAGTTGTGAGAAAATTTTAGAAGGAAAAGAATGATGTTAGAACCCAGACATGGTGTGACAGTAAAAAGCAATCATTTGAGTTCTCTGGGAGATGCCTAAAGCTGGCTCCCAAATCTACATGTAGGACCAGATTCTCAAATGCTCAGCATCCACATTTGGCGCAAAATTTTCCAAAGGTGCCTGATCTTTTATTTCTATGCCTAATGGGAGTTGGCAATTGCTGTACTCTTCTGAAACTCTGGGTGGCAAAGCAATAGGGTGGTTGAGGGGAGACCTGGGTGAACTGTGTTTACACACTTCTCTGTTGTAACATTGTTTCATTTTATAATTAAAGTGACCCAACTCTATTTTAAATTAATAGAAATATAAACTCATTGGGCCGAAATGTAAAATGTTAACTGCTTTGTAACAACCTCCAGCCATGTATTGTAACAAAATCTCTGTGACAAGCACTGGAAGAACCCCAGCAGGCGTTAAGTACTGAAGGCAATCAAAATGCAATCAGTATGTAGCCTGTAGGCTTTGGTAAACCTGTTACTTGAAACTCAGTAAACTTCATTTAAATAGTATTCAGACATGTATTGCAATGGGTGATTCTTTGTCAACAGCAAACAACAGCTGAACAATTAAGAAAAATAAAATCAAGTTTCGCTGTGTCAGGGTGCAGCCCCCAACCACCTCATCGCTCTTAGTAACTTCATAATTGGCTAAAAAGTGGGCATATGGCTGTGAGGAAGAGAATATAAGGTGATCATAAACAAAAGGTAAATTGGAGATGTCCCATATCTTTGGAAGGGCACCAGAATAGCTCTACGTGCAGGCTTGATCTACCTACTGTCTCTCCCCAGTTTGCCGCTCAAACCTAAGTATAGAGCGTGTGGCTGTGTAACCTGAGTGTGACAGTATTTTCCACCTAGATGTAAACCCGGGAATCGTACTAGTAGAATTGGAGTGCTGCTTTACTGCTGACAAACCTCACCGTTGCAGTGTAAGTATAATAGCATAAGTATAATCCTATAGCGTAAGCTAGCTCTGTAAATATAATTGTATAGTTGTAATTGTGATTGTGTTTAAGTAGTTAAATCGTTGTATTAAATAAGAATGAATGGTGATTTTTTTTAAATTGTAATTGATGATGTATAGATTGTTGCAAGTAAAACAAAGTTGTATGCAAAGCAACCCTTGTCACTCCTTATTTGAGGGATCCATATAAATCGAACCTGACAGCAAGCTGGTTCTTGTCGTCACCTCATTCTCATTTGGGGAATATGGAGTTTACTCACTTTTTTGTTCCTAGTTACAAAACTATCGAAATCTTTAAAATCATTCAATAATCATTAAAGCAGTGTGGTGTCTGTGTACATGAATCAAAAATGCATTTTGTGCTCCTGGGGGAATTCTGTGTCAAAAAATTAAAAATTTTGTACACAATATTTTAAAATTCTGCATATTTTATTTGTCAAAATAACATATTATAATCATGTTCCTACTGAGAGCCCCATTTGCCAGGGGCTGACAGCGGGAGCCCCAGATACCCATGCCAGGCGTGGGCAGGAATGCTGGAGGGAAACCACAAACTCTGTGGGGAAAAATTAAATTCTGTGGGGAACATTAATTTGGGGCAAATTTTGTATTGTGCAGTAGGGCAGAATTCCAGCCGGAGTAGAAACGTTAATGACACTTCTAGTTTTCATCCTGATGTCATCCTAGCCTAAACCCAATTCAAAATAAAGGCACTTCTGCACAGCCTGAAACACCAAAAAAGTGAGTTTGCAATCCCTTCTCTTACTATGCCACTGCACTAAAGCTTGCCACTAAGTGCTTAAATATGGATTAAATAGGTAATCAGCTTTAGGCACCCAAGTGTGATCCTAGCAGCCTAAAACTGTGGCAAAGAATCATTCAGTGATAAAATCCTCCAGAGAAAATCCAGATCACAGAAAGTACACTGTGGATTCAAAGTGATCTTGCCTGAATCGAAGCGAAGCCACTTTATTAAGGTTGTTGAAAAACCCTCCACTGGGAACAGCCCAGCCAAAACATAGCCTCTGTCATAGCAAGAAGACTCTTTCGAAACCACAAATAGCCTGCTGGTGTCACTCCCCATAGAACTGTGGCAGGCTCATTGTATTTTGCAAACTGGGTCTCACACATCCATCTCCTGATGTCGTTTGAGGGGTGATGGGTCTGGGATCAGAAGCGCTGCTTCCATAGCAGAAGGCCGCCATTTACAGAGGCAGTGGAGTCTGCTGTTAGCACTAGTGTGTGCCCTTCAAAAAGAAGAGCAAAGGATGATGAGAGCATCATTGTCCTGTCCTCACAGCTGCACAGCAGCAGGCAGAGGAGCCTGGCTTGCCTGACTGCGGCAGATTCCATACGGCAGCATTGTCGCATTACGCAAAGCGTGGTGTCTGGGAGGAGACCTGTGCCGCCCAGCAGGACTAGCCATGCCATTAAAGCCTGGCAAAGACACAAGAAAGCCACCAGTCTGCACAAACTGTCTGACCCATTCCCAGATGGGAGATAAATCCAGAAAACAGCCACTGTCCCTGGGGCTTCTTCCTGCCAGAGACATGCGAGGAGCTGCCACAATGAACAGGGACACACATGGCTGTTTGGGTCACAGGCTAGACACACCGCTCTCTATCAAAAGGCTGAGCGTTCCCTATGACTCCCACTAGCCCCTTCTGCTCATTTCTCCCCCTCTGGCTCCTGGTGTCTCTTCTGCTTAATCCTTTCCCTGACTGATCCACTCCTCCTTTAATCAGCCCTTTCCCCATGTCCCTCCTCCTGTACCCACACGGCTCCACTCAGTGCCCCAGGTGTATTGACAGCTTCTTGGGGCTCTGGTGTTGATGATCAATTAATAAATAAAACCTAGCTCTTACGTAGCACTTTTTGTCAGTGGACCTCACGTGGGCTGTCTCAGGTTCAACAAGGCATGTCAATGAAACCCTTGCTCGTTGACACAGCATTAAACACCTCAGTGTGGTTCAGGAGGTCTTGTCCGGTTCTTGCTGGTGACACCCATGGGAACAATGCATGTTTTTTAAAAAAAATCTGTTTAACCTTTTATTAGAGAGGTGGAGAAAAGACGCTGTTAATCATTTGCAATGTAAAGCAGTAAATCAAGCTTTCACTCTACCAATATCCCTTGTTCCCTTCAGCTATAAAACATCTTCTATAGGCAAACCCGCTGACAGTGCTTTTCATGGCATTAAGTACGGTATAAACTGGCCTGTTCTGCAGAGGGGGGCGGGAGAGAGAAAAGGTTAGTTTAGATTTTCTGGTTGTTGCTAGTGTCTGTTTTCTTTAAGGTAAAACAAGGCACGCAAACACAGAAAGAGAAAAGAACTGCAGAGAGAAAAGGCAGCTTCCTGCTTCTGAATGTGTGCGATCCAAGAAAGATAAAGGAGATGCATGGAAATCTAATATGCTTGGGGGAAGGGGAAGTTATCCAGTCATTTTTAAGCCTGCAAAACAGGTTCAGTTTGCGTTTGGCTCAAGTGTAAGGGAGCTCAAGGTCAGCTGTTATTTCAGCCCAAATACTCCATTCCTTCGAGCTCAGGTTCTGCTGCTGCTAGTTCGAGTTCCACAATGGAGACCACGAGCTTGGCCCACTCTGAGAAGGTTTGATGGTGGGGATCTTCGAAGGTGGTGAACTTCAAAAGAATTGGGGTCGGTCCTGCTTTGAGCAGGGGTTGGACTAGGTACCTCCTGAAGTCCCTTCCTGTCCGCATCTTCTCAGATTGTATGATACCTGGAGGTGATATGCCTTCGGGCTCAGGGAGGGACCTCCTTGCTATTCCTGTATAATCGGGGTTGCCAGCACTCCTGCAGCTTTCAGGGCTCCCCACCTCCTCCCAAAATACCCTGTTCTGGGATTGTAAGTGCAGCTTCCAAATCCTGGGAGTCTGACCATACTCAGCTTTTGTGTAAGTAACAATCCCCTATACGGGACATCGAGAGGATTCAAACCTAGCATTTTCACGGCTGCAACATGAGCTTCTTCCACGTGATGTAAATTCATAAGCTGATAGCAGTAGTAGGCTTTTATCCTGCTGAAGACTGGCCTCTAGAAGGAGTTGCAGCACACACATCACCCATGCGTCACTGAGCCACTAGAGGTAGAGGGGCAATGAGCAGATCCCTAACCTCATGAGGGGTGAGGGGGCCCAATTTAGCTTGTAATATGCAAGCCATTCGTAAAATTTAACTCACAGTGATGCATTACTCACTGCATGGAAAAATCACTTGTAATATATAAAACTGAAGGGATGCTTTTTTCCCCACACACAGTTACAGCAACTGCTCATGGACATCTCTGAGTCTGGCCGATGCTATTTATTACTGCCTCTCTGGTTTGCTTTGTCTTCTGAACGCCAGATATCTCCTCCTTTTAAACGGGGACCGTCTCAGCTTTCCCATTTCATAATCGTATTTATTAATGGGCTTGATGGTAAAATTGGACCCTGGTGCTTTATTCATAAATGACAGCCTCTGCAGAGAACAGGCTTGTCATTTTAATTTATAGGTGCGCCATGTCCAAAGGATGGCACTGTGCATAATAATTTAGTTATTCCCCTGAATAACATATTCCTGTCTAGTGATCTAGGGTCTGTTGAGTCATAAAGCAACAAGAGGCCAAGCTCTGTCAAAGACATTTAATCAAGCCGTCTGAGACTGGGAATATGCTTTCCGAGTACAGGAATGGTTTTCTGCAGCCGCATGCAATAAAATAAAATAAAATAAATAAAAACTTAATTTGGAGACATCCCAGATCTTCATATGTTTTCTCCTAGCATCACGATCTGGCATCAAAAAGGGGGACTTAGTGTTATGCCTGGCTCACAGTTGCAGGCAGACCTCAGAGATTTACGATTCGACACAAGGCAGCTGTTACATCTGAACTGCCTCGCAGCTTTGCAAACTGAAACTCCTCCTTTGTTGCAGGCATTTATCAACTACAGTTTCTTTAAAGGAATATTGAGTGATGGTTAAAACTATAGGCCTAGCCATCAATCACTACAAAGGACACAGCTTACAAGAAAGGAAGTTAGGGCAGCTTTAGGCCCATTTGCTAGAAGGCTGCACAATCCTGAAGTTCACACTTGAGGTTCTACCTCCCATTCTGGGACCAGAATGTCAAATAATGCTCAGGATTTTTAGCAACCAAAACCTGAATTTTTTTGGTTTAAACCGGAAAATTTTTCAGTAGCTGAAAACTGAAAAGACTTGGGGGTTTTCATAGAATCATAGAATATTAGAGTTGGAAGGGACCTCAGGGAGGTATCTAGTTCAACCCCCTGCTCAAAGTAGGACTATCCTCAGCTAAATCATCCCAGCGAGGGTTTTGTCAAGACGCAGCTTAAAAACCTCTAAAGATGGAGATGCCACCACCTCCCTAGGTAACCCATTCCAGTGCTTCACCACCCTCCTAGTGAAAAACTTTTTCCTAATGTCCAACCTAGACCTCCCACACTGCAACTTGAGACCATTGTTCCTTGTTCTGTCATCTGCCACCACTGAGAACAGCCTAGCTCCATCCTCCCTGGAACCCCCTTTCAGGGAGTTAAAGGCTTCTATCAAATCCCCCCTCATTCTTCTCTTCTGCAGACTAAACAGGCCTAGTTCTTTCAGCCTATCCTCATAAGTCTTGTGCTCCAGCCCCCTAATCATTTTTGTTGCCCTCCACTGGACTCTCTCCAACTTGTCCACATCCTTTCTGTAGTGGGGGGCCCAAAGCTGGACACAATACTCCAAATGTGGCCTCACCAATTCCAAATAGAGGGGAATAATCACTTCCCACGATCTGCTGGCAATGCTCTTACTAATGCAGCCCAATATGCCATTAGCCCTCTTGGCAACCAGGGCACACTGCTGACTCATATCCAGCTTCTTATCCACTGTAACCCCCAGATCCTTTTCTGCAAAACTGCTGCCTAGCTCGTCGGTCCCCAGTCTGTAGCTGTGCATGGGATTCTTCTGTCCTAAGTGCAGGATTCTGCACTTGTCCTTGTTGAACCTCATCAGATTTCTTTTGGCCCAATCCTCCAATTTGTTTAGGTCCTTCTGTATCCTATCCCTCCCTTCCAGGGTATCTACCACTCCCCCTAGCTTAGTGTCATTTGCAAACTTGCTGAGGATGCAATCTACCCCATCCTCCAGATCATTAATGAAGATGTTGAACAAAACCAGCCCCAGGACCGACCCCTGGGGCACTCCACTTGTGACCGGCTGCCAGCTAGACATGGAGCCATTGATCACTACTCGTTGAGCCCTTTGCTCTAGCCAGTTCTCTGTCCATTTTATAGTCCATTCATCCAACCCATACTTTTTAACTTGCTGATAAGAATACTGTGGGAGACCGTATCAAAAGCTTTGCTAAAGTCAAGGTATATAACGACCTCCGCTTTCCCCTCATCCACAGAACTGGTCACCTCTTCATAGAAAGCAATCAAGTTGATCAGGCATGACTTTCCCTTGGTGAATCCATGCTGACTGCTCCTGATCACCTTCCTCTCTTTTAAGTGCCTTAAAATGGATTCCTTGAGGACCTGCTCCATGATTTTTCCAGAGATTGACATGAGGCTGATCAGCCTATAGTTCCCTGGATCCCCTTTCTTCCCTTTCTTGAAGATGGGCACTATATGTGCTTTTTTCCAGTCATCAGGGACCTCCCCCTGTTGCCATGAGCTTTCAAAGATAATAGCCAATGGCTCTGCAATCACAAAACTCCAAATATTTTGACAAAACCAGAGAATTCTTCACAAAAATTCTGGGCGAGTGCAAATTCCTTCTCCATTCCAAACACCACACCCGTGTGGACAGAAAATTTTCATCCAGTTGTGTGGATGATCCCCTAAGAACTAGAGGGAGTGATGGGGCTTCTTGGATTGTGCTGGTCACTAGCCTATTCTCACGGATAACTCTGGACAACCAAGAACAAATGCCTGTTTTGCAGCTCCCATTGACACTGCTAATGCCTAGCTGCAAGTATGAAGAGCAGCTTGGAGTGACTTGCAGGTGACCCAGAATAAAGAGAGGTTAAATAGCAGTTATTGTTTGGTGGTACTAAACTTTAGCTGTATCCACTCAGGAGGCACAGCTGTGTCATCCAAACGTTTCCTATTCTTTCTTGGTCCCCGTCGGTTTATGGATGGACATGATCTTTTTGGCAGAGATTTGAAAGCTTAGTTGTCACATCCACTTGCGTGTTTGCAAGTAGACCTCCATTGTCAGGTTTGCTTGCCTATTTTCAATGTACGCCAGCCAAAAAGTTCCACGGAAGTGCATGGGAGAGAAATCTAAACCAATACACAGTGTACAGAGGCAGTGGGGTCTGGTGAACTGGGCACTGGGCTGGGAGTCACGTGGCCTGGATTTGAATCCTGGCTCTGCCCTGGATCTGCTCTGTGACCTTGGCCAAGTCACACACTTCTCTACCTCTGATTGTCCCCCCGCTCACTGTCTGATTAGACTGGAATCCTTTCAGGGCAAGTACTCTACCCAGGTCTCTGTGCAGCCTAGCACGCTGGGGCTGTGGGGTGCTACAGGAATGCAAATAGTACTCAAAAGTAGCTAGCTGAAAAGAAAAGAAAATGCAGACTTGGTCAGCCTGCAGTTAGGTTGGCGTTTACAAGCTGAGTGACGGGAATGTGCCATTGCTGTGTGCTCTAATATGAAAAGTGAAACGCTGAAAAACTCCTAATTTCTCAATGAATATTTTGTTACTGTTAACGTTTTGAATTGTTTAGCCATCATAATAGTTGTAGACACTGAGCTGCCCATGAGAGGCCTTGACTACAGTGTGAGAAATCCACCTCGTGAAGTCCAGACATGGCCCTCAGCACCACATTTGACTCAAATTCTCCCACTCATGGACAGATTTTGTCCTCCCAACACTCCTGTGAGGTAGGTTAGCCCCGTCCCTCCCTAGTTAGCAGCTAGGAAGCTGAGGCAAAGAGAGACTGAGGTCACACAGGAAGTCTTCGGCTGAGTTGGGAATTGCACACAGGTCACTGAAATCCAAATTCCGTGCCCTTACGGCTAGATCATCCTTCCTACCCCACCCAGGCCATCCACGTCGTGTCTGAGGAGCGGGCAGACTCCGGGCAGCCAAAAATCACCTTTGCCTGGGCTGTCCTCAGGATATGCAGTGCAGGATCTGCTGCAGCATAGGCAGTTGCCTCTCCAGCACCCCATCATAGCCAGGGGTACCTCTGCAGTGCCTTGCCTCACTTTCCCCTCTTCAGGGCTCCGTAAAAACTCACCCAATTAGACAAGAAATTCAAAACAATCCCCATGGGGGATCTCATGGATTTAGTCTTCTGGGAAACACCGGCCCTCCTGGCCCCAGCCCCAGGTCAGTCTCTTACCCAGCAGTGTACGTAACACAAAGGCTTTGAAAAACAAAACACGAACGCAGACAGCCTGTACCCAGGTTTCCCCAGAACCCGGTCCTCTCCTCCCTGAGGATCAGTCGCTCACTCCCAAGCATCCATGCCTACCAAGTTTTCACCAGCTCATTGACTGGCTTCCCACCTTGTTAGTCTTAGCTACACATGTCTGTCCTCTACAGCTTCCTGCTGCCTTTTATATTAGCCTAACTGATTCAACCCAGGTGGGGTTCACGCTGTAATCAGGTACTGCTGGGGTACTAACCAACCCTGCACAATGGCTGCTCCAGCCCATGGGCCACAATAGTGTGGAGCTGGGATCAGATAATGGCGTCTGCAGCACCACATACAGATCCCCATGCGGAATGAGGAAGTGGCCTAGGGAGGGTTGACTCAGCAACATGAACTACACGTATATGTCGCCTTATAAGGGAATGGCATAGGTTTAAGCCATATCCTTTGGGGATACGACAAGGGTGATGTAAGGCACCAGTGCATGGTCATCAAGTGCTCGGCGATGTGTAAGCCTCTGGTTGGCCAGATGCCAAGGGTCACCTTAAAAGGTTATGCAACAAATGCTAGCCAATGGGTCACCCTAAAAGGCTATGCAGCAAATGCTAGCCAATGGTCACCAAGACATAGCAAACTGTTGCATGTGGAAAACTATAAAACCAAGCTGCCAAGTAGCAGCAGCCAGAGAGGAAAAGGAATTGCCTAACACCCAGAGTCTCGAGCGTGTTAGATTCAGTGGGTTGACACATCCTTACTAGCCTGCCTCGCAACGGCCTGATCACCCAAAGTGACTCTCTCCCGCCTGCAGAATCTAAGCAAGCAGTCGTTTAAGTTTGGCCAAGATGATTTGTTATTACCTAAGCTTAGTGAGTATGAATTAACTGTTTATTATTGTCTGTCTTGTAAACTTTCTAGAGCAGGGGTGGGCAAACTTTTTGACTCACGGGCCACAATGCGTTCTAAAATTTGACAGAGTGGCCGGGCAAGGATCAGATGAACCAGCAGATGCACAGCACCCAACACACTGCACCCCAGCAGCCAGCACTTCAGACCACTCTCCGCCGTGAAATTGACTCGCCCTTGTCAATTTCGGCGGTCGGAGGCAGCCCAGGCTAGGAGCTGCTGGCTGGGTCTCGAAGCTGCTGTGGCTGCCTGTTGACGAGGTCCCAAAGCTGCTGTTGCCTCTGACCTGCTGGAGTCCTAGAGCTGCTGCTGGGAGCCTGCTGACGGGGATCGAGCACAGAGCTGCAGAGGGCTCGTAAGGAAGGCGCAGCAGAGAGACTGACAGGGACGGAGAAGAGGCCAAGACACAGTCCCTTCGAGGAGGGCCAGGACTGCCAATCTCCAGTCTGATGCTGGAGCTGAACTGGTGCAGTGAACCCACCGAGCGCTCTCTCCTTCTGCAGATCTTCAAGCGCCCACGCAAGAAAGGGGTCCAGGCCTGAACTCTGGGGGAGAGCACACGCCAGAGGTGGGGTAAATAATGGCACTGGGAATGCCTGGTAGGCAAGGTTAATAGTGAATACTGATTGTATTAATTGGTTTATTCAGCTGTCCCGTGGTTCATGTTTAATTTCAGTCTGTTATGCCATGTTTCTTTATTTTGTTAAGTAAAGGTTGTTGACTCTAATTTAAGGATATTGGATGTTTAGTTTGCATAATTGCAATTGTTAAATTAGACTTCTGTCTCAGATTATTATAATTTTAGACTAGGTCTAGTTCTGGCAGCTCCCAAAGCCACTATTGAGCGTGTGCAGGGGCCAGCCAGGTGGAGGCACCGCCAATTTTAAATTGCTTTAGAAATAAAGGGACTGCAGCAGAGGGGTGGACAGAGGATTCCCAACTATCCTACATCAACACTGGGATACTCAGGATCTCCTTTATTGTTAGAAACCTTAGGTGCCCCTGCACACTGGTGAGTGTTGCCTGCTCCCAAGTAACCCAGTGAAGGAAGGGGGTTACATGAGTTTATAGGTAGAGTGTCGAAATTTGGAGCTTTTTCTTATATAAGCACCTATTACCCCCCAGCCCCATCCTGATTTTTCACACTTGCTGTCTGGTCACCCTAGCCCCTCTGAAGAAAAGAGGCACCATACCCTCTCCAACTGCATCTGGAGTTTTTGAAGTGAGGACCAGGAGATCCTGTAAACCACACACCCACCTCTCAGGTCCTCAGGCTATCTCCTCAGGGCAGGCCCTTCTGCAGAAGTGGGAATGAAACACATTACTTTGGTCCCTCTATTGCCAGCTGTCCCAGCCTTTGTGGTACTAAGGAACCCAGAACCAGCCAGCTGGTTTCCTGTGAGCTAGACACTCGGCTTCTAGATGTGCATGTAACTGAATGCCCCAGCCAGACTGATTTCTCTGGGGCTGGTTCCATTTCTCCCAGCTCACATTTTCACTCCTCATTTCTGGCTCTTTTTGTTGATTTATTGTGTTATGTTGCCATAGATTTTCACAGTGGGGACTTTGTCTAATTGCACTGCTGCACCTGTCCTCAAGCTTCTGTCTTTGTAGAAGGAACAGGCACGGAAAGCCAGAACAATAGGTTAAGTTGGCATTTAACTTCAATGTTAAGGGGCAAGATTGCTGCAGATAAAAGAAACTGTCTCTTGGAGAGTAATGAATCTCCCTGTAATGTGAGTCCTATTCCTCCAGGAACCATCTCCATTTACTGTGCAATATTAGCCCATTAGGGGACTGGGGGAGGGGAAGCGGGAGGGAAAGAGCAGCTTCTCTCTTTTAAATATGACCCCTTTTTTGTGGGAATTCTTGAGGGATCTGAGCCAGTTACACACTCGGCTGCCAAGCAATTTTCTAGTCCCTATTAAAGCCAATCCAACTCTCTCACTTGCAGAGAGATGCCCCCCCACCCGAGGCCCAGCACTGATGAGTTAACATTGTCGATCTGTTTTAAGGTTTATGATTAAGCTGTAGGTATAAGGCAACGTCAAACCAAACGCTCTAATTCATTGACTCATTTAGTAAAGAACAAAGAACGTCGTCACCCTTCGAAAGGCCAGTGATTCAGCAGGTCACCACAAATAGGCACTAACCTGAGAGCACTGGGGCCTCAAGTACAAGCTGGCCGACCAACGGTCATGTTGGCTCTGGGACGGAGAGGGAGCATGCTTCCTGGGAGAGGGTGCCCTCTTGCCCACAAAGCCCTAGAGGGACACCGGATGGACTGGTCACCCTGTTGCCTCACTGCTCATCCTCAATCAGGTTCCTCAAGGACCCACTTGAAAGTCCGTTCGGGACCAAGAGCCGACTCTGCATTTCACTTGCTCCACAAGGGTCTGGTCCAAAGCTTATTGAAATCAATGTGAGTTTTCCCACTGGTGTCCCCTGGCTTTAGAGCAGGCCCCCAAAGTCTTTAGTTTGAGCTAAATTTAGCTGTGCACAAGCAGCAGCCGGCACCTGGCCATTGGGGGTATTCCTCAAGTAGGTGTCTGGTCTGGGTCTCTAGACGCGCAGGTCCGTGCTCTGACGCAGTCTCCTGGGCATCGCCGATTTCCTGGTGCGCTGCCTGAATAAATAAGCCAAATGACTCCTCCCATAAAGTGCATTTTTCCAGGGGTTGGAATATTGGTACCTTCCAAATATATCCATCAGCTGCACCAGCTGTTCCTGCTCGTCACTCGGAACATCGCTCCCCGCTCAGTCCCGCATGGCGCTGAGCACCTCTGGTGGTGCGGAGTCTGCAAGAGGTGTAAAACTCACCTTTCAGAATTGGGCCTTCTGTAGCTGCAGCTCCAGTCCTTAGCCGACCCTCTGTCCCAAACACAGAGAAGAGTTTGATCAAAATCCCAGGCAGGCCAGGTAGCATTCCAGGCCCTTGGTCTGCAGTCCTCTGTGAACACAGTGCTACATGACGGGCCTGACTCCCCACGGCCCCGCACCGGGTGCAGTCATTTATACCAGGGCAGTGGCCGTGAAATAATTGGGTTGTGTTTCCCCGCCACTCAGGACAGGTGTAAACGACTGTACAAGGCGCAAGGCAGGGGAAAGTGAGGCCATGTCTACATGACAGCAGCACAGTTACGGCGCTGCAGCTCTGCCGCTGTAGTCTCGACGTTTTCTACATCGGCAGAAAGGGCTTTTCTGCTGATGTTGTTAATCCACCTTTCCAAAAGTCAGTAGCTAGCCACATCCACACTGGGGGTTAGCTCAGCCTAACTATGGGAGTTTTTCACAGCCCTGAGTGACGTAGCTAGGTCAATCTAATGTTTAAATGTAGACCAGGCTTTAGGCACAAAGTCTATCTAGCTAGGCTCCTATTACTGGTAGATGCACCTAAAATGGATATAGTTTGACAGCTAACAATACTTCCATCAGTGCTCTCTGCTCTGGGTCTAGGGGAGCCTAGCAGATCAGGGACTGGGTTTTAGGAGACCAGGGTCTGCCATTGGCCTGCTGGGTGATTTTACAGCCGAGAGCTAGGCAATTTTTTTCAGCCAAAAATGCAGATCCAATGACACCAATTCATGTTGACTTTACAAAATTGTTTGACCTGAAATGATTTTTCTTTTCAACTTTTCAATTGCCAAGACTGTCAACAAATGTCATTTTTAGTCTGATTCAAAATGTTGGTTTTTTCTCCAACTTTTCTAAGTTTCCCATGGACTGAAAAAAATCCATTATCTACTCAGCTATAAAACTGACTACTTGTGTAAAGCTCCCAGAGCTCTATGGATAACAAGATGCTAGATAAGAACTAGGGATTATTATTATTTCTCTACAACCCCCAGTTTCTTTCCAAAGGGAATTAAGCATCAGATCCTCAATGGGTGTAAATCGGCACAGATACTTTGAAGTCAACAGAACTAATCAGATTTAAAGACGTTGATGACCTAGCCCAAAGCTTTTAACTGCATCAGAGTGCCCATAGCTAGGGGAGGAATTCTGGAGAAAATGAAGAATCCATTCCCATCCTCCTTTAGCCTCATGCAATCATGAAAACACAATAGCTCAGGCAGAATTAGCACAGTGGTATCTTGACTCAATAACATTATATTCCACAGTCATTTGCATGTCAACAGGGTTATCCAGCCAAAGCTCTTACAAACAGTGTCCCCTGTTTTACTTGAGAACCACAAGACCCTATTCTGAGGATTTTAATGTTGCAAAGACATTGTGCATAAACTGCACAGGAGTGAATTTAACCCGCTAATGAATCTAGCACATAGCACTTCTGTGAAATGGGTAAGTGTTATCTCTGCAGAAGAAAAGAGTGAGGGGGATTTGACAGCAGCCTTTAACTACCTGAAGCGAGGTTCCAGGGAGGATGGAGCTAGGCTGTGCTCAGTGGTGGCAGATGACAGAACAAGGAGCAACGGTCTCAAGTTGCAGTGGGGGAGGTCTAGGTTGGACATTAGGAAAATCTTTGTCACGAGGAGGGTGGTGAAGCACTGGAATGGGTTACCTAGGGAGGTGGTGGCATCTCCATCTTCAGCGGTTTTTAAGCTGCGTCTTGACAAAGCCCTGGCTGGGATGATTTTGTTGCTGGTTGGTCCAGGGGGTTGGACTACGTGACCTCCTGTGGTCCCTTCCAACCCTATTCTATGATTCTTTGATCTCCATCTTAAAGATAGGGAAACTGAAGCACAGAAGATCTGTGACTTGCCCATGGTCAACTGGCAAGTCTGTGGAAGAGCCTGTATAAGAAATTAATTTCTCTTCTATTGTAAATTAGCAGACCTCTTGACTCTTAGTAACCTTGTTCTAACTGAAAGGCAATGGGACAAATTCTGAGCTGGTGGTAAATCGATGTAGTTCCATTGGACTTAATGGACATACAATGATTTACACCACTTGAGGGTCTTACCCAAGTCAATTGCATTAATTTTCACGATCAATTAAAAATCCATTCTAATATTCAAAGATCTTCCTTCTTTCTGTGGTTTCTTTTCAGACCTAGTTTTTAGGAGGATTTCTTAAAAATCAAATATCCTTTTTAGACTAAGTTTATTTACCATGAAGAATTGACAGCTTTGAATATGTCAATCACTACACACATTTTTATATTTCAGAATGAAAGACAACATTATGTTCTCATGTCTGCATTATGCTCAATGCATAAAGTAGATTGCTGCCCTTGACACACGTAAAGAGGAAAATAAGAAATTAAACAACCAGGAAAAATTCTGCTCACCCTTACTGATTGCTGTCCATTGCTTCCTCTCATTTAATAGCTGGTACCAGGTATAATATAGAGTTCCTATTCAGCCCCACAAAGGTTCCAGAAAATGCAGCCTCAGATGTGTGCTATCGTTGTTTAACATAGCTGGATACGTTGAAAACACACAATGGAACTGCCCCAGAATTCAAGTTTCCTGTGCCTCTCTTTTTTTAGAAACAACCGCCAGCTCTAGGAGCTGTTTGAAAATGAATCTGGACCTAAGATGGACTCTTTTAGGCAGCTTTTTAGAGGGAAGTTCTCCGGGCAGAGCTAGTTTTCATTTAACCATATACTTTTGGTTTCTTTCATTAGTGAAGCAGAAGAATTGAGGAATCCTTGCCACCTGCATCTACCAACAAATGAATTCACAGAATGGGAGCTGCAATCCTTGCAACAGCAAAACATCTCCTAGGACAAAGAGATTCCCTTCAGTGACATGCCTTAGAATTCACAGGCCTACATTCGCAGCCTGCGTGTGAGGCGGAAGCTTTAACCTTACCCATTTCAAGGTTGATCAATATTGTTTGCTCAGCAATTTCTGGACAACTATTTAGTTATAGATAGAATGGGACCGAGTGTATTGCTACTGGACTTTGACTCTCTGGAGACCCACGCAAACACACGTATACACAAAGGCAGGTATACAGACACACACACACACACACACTCTCTGGTTGGTCTTTCTCCTTTACTATAAATTGTAAGAAGTTTCTTATCAGGTCAAACAAAACATTTGGTTCGATCTAAAATTAAATGTAGTGCCCTTCTCCGTCCCATTACCTTTTTTAATGCCAGTCTGCTTATAGGTTTTGATGGACAGGCCTGGGTTCTTATGGAGCCAGCCATCCACTCAGCAGAGAGCATCTGCTTTATTTTTTTCCCTGTGAATTTAATTGGCAGTGCCTCCCCCCCATCCCCAGCCCCTGGCTCTGTCCTGGCAGGGTCACCAGGGCAGCCTGGGAAGAAAACTCTAGCCATAAGAGAACTCCGACTCCCTTGCCAGAGAGTTGGAGACTCCCAAGAAATAACACAAACACATACAATATATTCCACCCAGCCATTCTATTAAACAGGAGAGAAAGAACAGAACAGGGTAAAGCACTACTCTTAGGCTCACCAGTGCCCACGCTGATAATACCTGTGAATTTCCCATCACATGACCTGAGGTAGCCATTGTAAAGTTAGCGTCCCATTGATTCACGTACTTTGTTGGGGCCCTTGACGGCCTCTGACCTCAATCTCTTCTGGGCAGTGGTTTAGCAGTGTGGCTGCCTGGGTTCATCACAGTTCAAAAGGCTCACAATTGGGATAAGGTGGTTAGTGCCTCTGCAGGTTTAATAGGCAGCAGATCATTGAAATCCCCCAAATCCTTACTCCCTGGCTTGACGGTGCTGTTCAGGGAGGAGGGGCTCCCCAAACTATTTCCCTGACTCACTAACTAAAAGACGGCGCACTCACACACTTCGGGAATGATCCACGGGGTCAGAGACGACTCTGGACTCCTCGGTCACTGCAGAGGGGCTGGTGTCTGCTGGCAGGGTGCCTCTCCACGCAGGTGCCAGGCTGCTTCTAGTCCCAGGATTTCCCCTCAACGCCAAGGAGTGCAGGGCTCGAGGGGCAGATTATAGAACTACACCAACAATCCAGACTTCAGTCTCCCACGCCAGCGCTCCAGCACACACACAGCAGGCTCATAGCCGGAGAAGAGCTTGCCATGCGGTGCCTCTCCCACCTAGGGAGCTGGGGGCTAACTCAGCCTGTGGGGGATGTTTTCCCAACAACACTCTACAAACTGGGAGACATCTTGGAGTGAGAAGGGCTCCAGCTGAGGGAGCTTGCTCTGCGGTCCCCAGAGGCCAGTTCTCAGGGGGAACCCTACATGCAGAACTGGGCTCACCAGCTCCCACGCAGCCAGTCCTGCCTCTTCCCCCAAGTGGCTTATGGGAATGTCATCTGGACTATGTCAAAAGCCTTGCTGGATTTGCAGTGGTGTCAGCCCGATTCCTTTGGAGCCACTGCAAACCAGATCATTTCCATGGAACTCCGTGGCATCACTCGGGATCCCAGAGTGAGTTATTATTTTATATCTTAGGCTGATGCCAGAGGAAAGGTCACTCCTCAGGAAGAGAGCTGCAATTAAACTGAGAAATGCCAACTTTGATTAAAAACAACTTTCAAATCTGAGGAAACACGGACGCTGTCAATGTGCTGCTCCCTTTGTGAACGTGGAGAACGCTGGGCTGCGGAGCCCAATTAGTGCAGTTTTCCTGGGGCTGGGTAAAAGGAGTGTGCGGGCGCCTTAGTTTAGTGTTGCCTGCATCTTTCGTGCAGACATTTCCATTTTTAATCAATGTGCACTGTGGGTGCATGACTGAGTCGGGGAGCCCTGCACCTCTGAATTTTGCTCCCTAGCACTGCTGGTATGGAGCAGAAATGCCTTCCTCGCACTGTAAACACGTGGGTATCTCTAAACCTTGTGGCCTGGGGTGGCTGTGTGGAATCGTGCCTCAGTTTCCCCTTTTTAAAGTCACAACTGACCATATTCTCTCCTTGTATCAGGGTTAGTCATCATGCTCACATTCTCCACCATGTGGGAGGTACTGGCTTCCTCGCAAGCCTGGGGGATTTTCAGCCTACACCAGATTAATATTTAAGCCCTTGGTTCCGGGTGCCATTTATTGTCCAAGTGATCGCAGACTCACAAAAGGAAAACAAAACTTCCAGCTAGGGTTTTCTACAAAGCCACAACTCCCAAGGTCCACCCACAAAGGATCCAAAATAGTCTGCTTATCACATTTCCATCTCTGGAAAAATTGTCCTTCTGTGTCATCAAAAAATGAATCCTGCATCATCTCCTCTAATTACTAAATTCATACTGGGGGGTATTTTTACCCTTCCTCATCTCTTCCTAAATCCATGACCCATCTTAGCAGCATTTTAGGAGCGAAGACTGGAGCATTTTTCCCTGCTTCATTTTACACAGATCATCTTTGCTACATTCATGCCTTTAACGTGTTTCCATTTGCACCAGTCTAATAGCCACTACTTGCTCACTAGCTAGCACGACTTGCACAATAAACAGCCCTATTCCTCCCCTCCCACTAGGCTGCACATAAATTCCATGACTTGCAGACATGTGCGCTCCTAACTGCCAGCACTTTGCAAACTTCACAACCAGCTGCAGTCACATGCCCCTGCTGGCACATCCATTTGTGCACTCGCTTGGCCAATTTTAAAAGTGCTTCTTGAAGGCTTTAAAAATGCATCCCTAAACATTTGGTGGATGGTTGTTTCTATGAAAGCCTTCCCTTGAAAAACCATACGGCAAAAGGCCATAGATTCCCAGGGCTTCATGAGAGCAATGGGTGTGTGAGAAATGTAGGATTTGTATGTCTACAATATACCTATGCCACAAACCCCTGGAGCATGGCTATAGTATAAATATTAACAACAACACTTTGATTTGCACCTGGAAATGAATGGGAAACCAGTTCTGTGCATCACAGGTGTGAACACCGCCACTAAGTACAGACAGGACTGGTTTCTGCACCAGTTTAAAATGAAGTGGTCCCCAGGCGTAGACCTAACTGGAAACACTGCAGCCTGCAAACTGGAGAGAACAGCAGCCTGGGGAACTGCTGTGAGGAGCAAACCTTTGCCAAGCACAAATGGAAGGAAACATTTGGCAGCTAATGCTAAAATCTGAGCATCCAACAAGGCTTCCAAGTTACACACTTGACTAATAGTAGGCAAATTGCACCCATCAAACTAGTATCTCCCGTCTCTCATTCAGCCAGCTAGCTCTTGTCCAGGAATCTCTGTCTTGGACAGACATTGGGAAATCTCCTCATCTGCACCATCCGAGTCCAACAAAATGCAGCGGTAAGTCTGTGGATGGCACTGCAACACAAATGTACCATCTACCAGCCTAGCACATGGTCCTGTGGCTGCAAGGCAATCCAGACCAGTAAGGGGTCATATCACCACTTGCCTTACAATGCTTTGCAGCTATAGGTTCCAGCCTGGGGTACTCACAGCCAGCCTTAAATCATGCAGGTCATGCCCTGGTTCAGCAGTTTTGACCTCAGCAGCCCATCTACAGCCCCACAGCCTCACTCTGGCTTCCACCAGCCTTAGTTACCACTAGCTAGGTGATCCTAACACGCTCCCAGTCCTGAATTTTTCTCAAAGCGTGTGTTCTGCAATGTCCAGCCCTCTCCTGGGAATTTCAGAGAAATAATGGGGTTGGTTTGTTCCTTAAAGAGGCAAAAGTTAATAACTTACCTGAGGTTGATATGCCCTTCCTTTCAGACACAGCACTGAGTTCATTTACAGTAAAAATAAAACAAATATGTTAAAAATATACATAGGATTAAGGGAGTTCAAGCATAAGGAATAAAGATAGAAAGAGTTACAAATAAAACAAGACATTGTATGCTTTCTAGGCTTTAAGACTTAATTTAACAAGCTACAGTCTTTGTACATGTTAGATTTCTCACCAGTCTTTCTTCTTTCTAGCCAAGGCTGATTTTCTCTCGGTCAGGATCTTCCACAGAAGCACAACAGACTGGTTTCCTTTGCCTTCCTCCAGGAAAGATCTTTGCTTAAGCAGGTTTCTCACCTATATTCAGTTTCCAGAGACTCCACCTCCCGCCTGGTTGAAGAACCCATCTTTCTCAGCTTGAAAGTGCTCTCTTCCCTTGTGTCTGTCTAGTGATGAATGCCAAAGATGGCTTCCGTCTTTCCTCATATCTGCCAAAATTCAATGACCTTGTTTCAAGAGGCTGGACAACCTCATGTTATTCTTCTCTTCCTTTGGGTTTCCCATCCCCCTGCATGTAAATGGAGGTTCCATTGTTTTGAATCATACCTTGTTTAATTTCTTTGGAGACAGGTAGGAAGTTGTGATGGTCCCTCTTGTCAGGGAGAGACCTGTTTCTCTCTTTGTTTGGATAAAAACTGTAAAGCCTAAAATCAACAAGTATCCATAATTCCTCAGGTAACATTAATACATATATTTTGCAATGATATTGATCATCAGTGCGTCATGGGCTTTCATAAAAGATCTCTCTATACACTTTTATAATACAGTAATATTGTATGCCATTGGTTGATTCAATTGTTTATCACATGAAGTTTACCAGTCCTCCTCTTTACCTCTCCCCACCATCTTTATAGACCAGTAAACCTTTGCAATGTGTTATTTGAAAGGTGACATCCAGACCAAGCTTCTCTCACCCACTGGGGCATAGACACCATGCTGTGTCCTCCCCGGTTAGCTAGATAGCTGTGTTTACTTGACATGTAAATATACCTTCCTTTCCTCTGCCTGACAACCCGGCTGGTCAGAGATGCAAGCACATTCCTTTGTCTAGGGCGGAGCAGTTTACCAACGCCCTATGACATGCCTGATTTAAATACACGTTAGTCATAATCCTCATACATATCCATAACTCTTCATAACACTGTGTACATACATCACACAAGAACAGTGACAATCAGTCAGTTATCAGTTTTCCAATGACATGCTACATGACATCTTTTAGATACAGATCATAATCATAGAGAGTGGGGATACACTGAATTGGTCAGGCCAGCTGAAATGTATTACCTGTTACTAGTGATCTCATTGCCTCCGGCACTGGGATGCCGTCAGGGTCACACACACACACACGAGAGGAAGAGTGTGAAATAAAATCCTGCTGAACTCTACAGGAGAATGCATTCAGGGCAGACAAGCAGTCACCCAAAACTACCCACTGGGATTCCTCAGAACCACTCAAGTGCAGCTCCATCCCACCCTGCCAGAATGCACAGGCATGTCAACAATTCCCTGCAGAAATAGCACCAGGTAAATGACAGAGTGAAAAGAATCATCATGAGTAACAGATCTTCATCAATGGCCTTGTCCTCCTGTCTCTATCTTGTCTTCCGCTTAGGATGTCAGCTCTTTGGGGGCGGGAACTGTCTCTTTGCTTCCACAATGGGGACCTAACCCCTGATTGGGGCCTGTGTCACAGTGTACAAGGCCTTTTCAGACCCTGATGGAGGCATCATCACCCTGGCACACCTGCCAAAGGAAAGTGTCACCGGGGAGAAAAAGGCAGTGAGTCTAGACCACTGCCTAGAACAGCCATTCAGGCACTGGTACCAGACAAACCAACAGGACTTGGGCCTCCAGAGGCTAGAAGGGCCAAGAGGAGACAGTAACCAATCAGGCCCCACCAGGGAAGATAAGAAGGCTTGCCTGGTTCTTCTATGGGGAAGTGCTAGATGGAGCTGAGTCAGGAACTGAACTCCTCTGCTCTTAAACCAGAATCCCCCGGCCTGGATCAGGGTCTACACCTTCAGTTAAATGAGGTGCACAAACTGGTTATTCTGCTCCACAGTCTTACGAGCCAGGTGGCCAATTTATGAGCAGGACTTTAACTGTTAAAATACTAACAAGGCACTCACTGAATGAGACAGCTCGCTTCGGGCAAGCTGTGAGAGGGCCCTTAGGCATTATCATATTAAATAGTAACAGTCAGATTCTGAAATTTAACTCCCCTTGACTTCAGTGGGCAGAACTGGGCCCTCGATATCTACGAAGCCAGCAAAAGTTGAGGAGCAGATAGAAAATCCTATTTCTCCTGTTATCTTTATATTGACTGTCAATGGAGGTTACTTTGACTGGCTTTCCAATGGCCATTCCAGCTGATTATGATTTCCAGCAGTCACACAGCCCTTCTAGCACAGCTGCTGTAACTCACACCATGCTGGAGTTTGAGAAGCACCAACAAAGAGGAAATAGACTCATAGACTCATAGGTCAGAAGGGACCAATATGATCATCTAGTCTGACCTCCCGCACAAGGCAGGCCACAAAACCCTATCCATACACATTTATAACAACCCCGAACCCATGACTGAGTTATTGAAATCCTCAAAAGTGAGATTTGAAGACCTCAAGCTGCAGGGAATCCACCAGCAAGCGACTCATGCCCCATGCTGCAGAGGAAGGCGAAAAACCTCCGTGGCCCCTGCCAATCCACCCCGGAGGAAAATTCCTTCCCGACCCCAAATATGGCGATCAGCTAAACCCTGAGCACGTGGGCAAGACTCACCAGCCAGCACCCAAAAAAGATTTCTCTGCAGTAACTCAGTTCCCATCCCATCCAGCATTCCCACAGACCATTGAGCAGACTTATCTGTTTATTCAAGAGATTTCTTAACACCGCTGTGCAATTACTAACAAAATGTTAGCACATCGAGTACTCCCTCCGACTGGTAGGGTAACTGAGCTTCAATAAACCAGGGCTTTACTGTAGTAAATGTATGGTTCTGAAATTATTCATGATGGAACCAATTTGTAGATTAATTAAATCACAGCCATGATTGGGAATTCAATTCAATAACATTGGTGGGGCTCTGTCACACAGTAGAACATTTTGAAGAAAGAAAGAATTGATCATTCTGAGACGCTGCTTCCTAGCCCACATCAAAAGGGCTGTTGACATGCAGAAGGCTGGTGGTAACAAGAAGTAAAATGCCCCTCAGTTAGAATGAACAACAGCTAGTACTATTATGAAGAATGTAGGCGATATCAGGATGATGTTTATGAATATGATGCATACCTCTGTTTATTTGACGACTGTTACGTGGTCTGCTACAAGTGTAAAGGGTTACCTCAGCCTGGAGCAGTTCTACACATCTGTGGGAAGGCAGAAAATGGCTGTAGACAGGCCAGTCACCCACACTTACACAGTATAGATGCTCATTCCTTTGAGGGTATCCATTATCAACCTCTGATCAACAAGCAGGTGGATAACCCTGAAGTGGGGGGAAGAATCCAGGCAGGGAAACCCTGAACAAAGAGCTTGGACTCTGTGGAAAGCCTCAGCCCTGAAGCTGAGTGGGGCAGGCTGGGTCTGCAGGGAAGCAGACTATAACCTTGTCCTCAGAAGAGCATGGGTACCAGGGCTAAAATAGGCCTACCTAAGGCTTGAGGGAAGTAGTCATCTTAGGTAAGGCAAAATGCATGTTGACCTTTTGTTATGTTTCCTTTTCCCATCTATTGCTATATCCCTATGGATTAATAAGTAATCATTTGTTTGGACAACGTTGTTCAGTGCCACTGCACTTAGCCAGTGTTCACAGCTCCCAAAGGGGAATCTAGCACAGGTGCCAAACATTTCCCTTTGGGAGCTGTGAACACTAGCTACGTGCTATATCCCTATGGCTGGTAAAATGAGGTGCTATGTCCTGGGGACCCAGTCTAGAAGCCAGAGGGATATAGAAATCCCTTTCTCCACCAATTGCTATATCCCACTGTTTCTAGACTGAGAAGATATGGCTGGTAAAAATGGGTGTTATGTCCTGGGGACCCAGGATGGAAACAGGGAGAATCACAGGACTCCACTCAGAGAACAGAAGCTGCAGGTCCTGTAACTTGAAAGGGTGACTATAGAAAAATTGAGAGAAGTCAAAGGTTCAGCTCACCCTGAACCATGAACCACATGTGGCTCACCATGAACCACATAGCTTCATTTATTTCATCTTCCAGACATGACAGTCTGCAGATATTGCACAATGGAAAAGCAAAAAGCTTGTAATTAGCTTGGTTTTGGTAGCACACGTGAATCCTTTCGCTATTTTAGCCATAAACATAATTCAAGTTTCAAAAATAATCTTTATCTTTCCTTCTTAGTAATGACACAAATGTTAATAGCAGACCGAGAGTCTGACCCAAGTGGCAATGGAAAAGGATTGCACAAAGCAGATTTCTTCTTACACTGACCAAGGAACTTCCTTAAGTTAAGGGAAAACAAGGGAAACAAAGCCTAAAGCTGTTATTTTCATTTGTATTACGATGGCACCTAGGTGCTTCCAGTGAGAGCAGGGGCCCATTGTGATAGAAACTGTACAAGCACACAGTGAGACTGTCCCTGCCTTGAAGAGCCTGGAGTCTGATTAGCCAGACAGACAAAGAGTGGGAAAAAGGACCAAATCACCACTTTCCCATTGCTCTGTCAAATTACTAAAAACAACTGTACCTGACCCTAAAATAATACAGCCTAAGGATCCTAAGGCTTCGTTCGCCTGGGAAAATAGGTTTCTCTTTCAGACCCACTGCAATTTTCCACTATAGCACGTCTGCCAAGACACCTTGCTGGATTGTCTCAACCTATTTTGTCCAGTTGTCAAAAAAAATCAAAAACCAAAACCTATTTGTTCTTCACCTATCTTGGACTGATTTTTTTCTCTTAAAGCGCAGCCTTTTTTTCAAGCCTCTGTCACAGGGTCATCAACGCTGGCTGAATGCTATAGTGCATTCTTCCACCATACACGGCACAAGAGTTGTTTCTTATCCCATGCCACATGCACACATCCTCATCTCAGCCTCTTGCTATTATGAATCAGCTGTTAAATGCAATCTGTTCCCTCTTATAGCAGCAGTCTTCTCTGTATCTTTACTTTTCTCCACTGTTTTTTCTCAGTGAAGACCCCGATCTGATGACCTTCAGAGCAAAGTATCTTAGAAATGTAGGTCTTGTTCCCCACCTTGCTAGTCATGTTCCTGCCCCTGCCCTATTCAGTTCTGGATTCTGACTCTGACTCCTAGACGTTGACTTTGGCTATGACCACTAGGCATGACTGCCCACACCGCAGTCCATGACATCCACAACCTCCCTTTGTAGCCTATTTCACTACTTACCTAAGCTTATATTTAGAAAAACCATGAGAGTCCTTATATTTAGAGCGTCTTTCCTCATATCTAACCTGCATGCTGTGAAGCACATCTTTTGCCCCCAAAATCTGAAAAGAGGGGAGAACTGTAAAGGGAGGGGTAGTGGGAGATGAGTTTTTAAGTTGCTTGGTTCACTCACGCTGGGTGTTATTCAATTGTGCTGCAGCCCATATGGTATTATTTCATTTATTCAGTATAATTTGTATTACAGTAGTTCCTAGAGACCCCAGCCAAAATCAGGGCCCTATGGTGCTTGGTGCTGTACACACACACACAATCTAACTAGACAAAACAGCTGAAGGGTGAACAGAAACACAGAGGGAGGAAGTGATTTGCCCAAGGTTCCATAGCAGGTCAGTAGCAGAGCTTGATTCCAAGATTCCTGCCTCCCAGTCATGTATGTAGCCTTGTCCACAGAACATGGGACATGCCTAAATTAGGTCATTGGCGTTTAGTTAAATAAACATTATTTCCTGTTCATTATTTTACTGTGCTGCATCACTCTGGGTTTTTTCCCCATGTTGGAAGCCTTACTGAGCAAACCCAACCGTATCTCACTCTGATATTGGTAAGCCCTTCCTTCCAGCTGTTTACTGCCGCTCAAATCTCAGCTATCTGTAGTTCAATAAGGGCTGGTGGGAAAATGTGTAATTAGCAGAGTTCTTTGCAGAAAGCGCAAAGCGTTGTAAAATTACTCTGGATGTAACAAGACAAATAAGGAATGTGATTCACTCAGTGATTTCCCCCAGGAAAAGTTAATGTATGAAACTGTTGGTTGCTGATGTAGCAGTATAGGTAGTAATGGACCATATGTGTGATCTCAGACTACGAACTTGATTGGGTAAACAGCACAAGGAGGCTAGGTTTGCTTCTCAATAGTGTTTTAGGAGAGGTATGTTCTTTATCATTACATCGTGGATTAGGTACGCATTGTTCTAGGCGCTGTACAAAGACGTAACAAAGAGAGGGTCCTTGCCCCAAAGAGCTTACAATCTAAGGGCTTGTCTACACTTGAACCATTACAAGAGCACTGCAGCTGCGTCACTTCAGTGGAGACACTCGCTACAGAGTGGGGGGGGCTCTCCCATCGCTATAGTTCATCGACTCCCCAAGAGGTGGCAGCTAGATCGACAGAAGAATTCATCCATTGACCTTGTGTCATCTACACTAGGGGTTATGTCATCTTAGCTCCGTCACTCAGGGGGGTGGATTTTTCACACCCCAGAGCGACAAAGCTGGGTTGACCTATGCTTTTTAGTGTAGACCAGCTCTAAATATAAGACAAGAGACAACAGATGGATAGAGAGAGAGAGAGACAGGGAATACAAGGCAACGAAGAGACAACCTTGGTCAGCATGAAGGGCAGTGAAGCCATTCTCTCTTCCTATCAATATCACCGCAGTCTCACCTGGATGCAGCTTGAGTCATCATCCAGGAGCGGATTTCAGCTAGCCTAGATCCCTGTATATTCAACATACACTGGCCTACCGTGCTCAGCACAATGCGGGAGAGAGGACGCAAAGGAGTCCACGTCCCGGAGCTGGCCCTCGACACAGTGCAAGCAGCTGAAGGACCGTTGTGTGGCTACCCGTGGTTCAGCCAAGATCTGGTCGCTACAGTGGAGGGGGACCCATTTCCCTACCTGGCTTTAGGTGTCTGAGATGTCACCAGAACTCCTGCAGGAGACTAAGAACAGAATGGATTTTCCTATATTTTACCCTTTTAAATTCCTTTGTTTGCACATCTCTCCAGGACCGCTGGGCAGTGACCTGTTCAGCATGCTATTAGAGCAAAGAGAAAACCTGTTACATCCAAACGCTGCAGAAAGCAATTCCCAGCAAGCACGAATGGGTTAACAAGATAAAGGAGCTGGGGGAGCAGGCCAGAGTGTCAGCAGCCCCTCCATGAAGCTCAGAAAGGGCTCTGGGAACAATTACCTAAGGTCTAACGATTGCCCAGCACTGCGATAACAAATAGCTCTGGCTCCGAAGTGTTTGCTCTGGAGCGGTTCTGCCTTCTTTGTGTGTAGTCACTGTTTAAATATCAGCAAACCCGCCCGCAGGGTGCAGTTTAAGGGCCTGACCCTATTCCTGTTTAAGTCACCAACAAAACTCCTCCTGATGTCATTGGAAGCCGGTTGGGTGTGTCTGCAGAGTGAAGACAACCTGGCAGCTGGCCCAGGGCATGGCCGTGTAGACTTCCAGGCTCAGCCTGGGCTCGGGGACCCTGAGCGGTGGCAAGGTCCCAAAGCCTGGACTCCTGCCCCGGCCCAGAAGGCTCCTCAGCAACGGACCAGCCGCGCGAGCCCGTGTCGGCTGGCAAGGCCAGCTGTGGGTGTCTACTTGCTGTGGAGACGTGCCCTCAGGGGCCTGGGTTTCTTCACGCCGATGGCTCTCCACATTCGACCTCTCCCCGGGGCAGGGCTGCCAACTGTCCAGGCTTTCCTGGGATCCGCCCTTTTAGGAGGTAGCCGTACGGGTGCCAAAGCCCATGGCAATCCAGGGGAGCCTTTCCATCACCTTCGGCGGGCTCTGGGTCAGAGAAGAGCCACGTCTCCGACGGCGTCTGCAACGGGCTGCCCGGCTCACCCTGGCCACGGTGGGAAATAGCTCTCTGCCAGCTCAGGTGCCTCTCCTGACAGCCTCGCCCCCCCCCCGGCCCCTCTCGCGCCAGGCGCTCCAGCCAGGTCCCTGTCCACGTCCCCCCTTCTGGGGGACCAATGTCTCTCCTGACAAATAGTCTCAGGCTATCTTCCCATTCATTGCCCAGCCAGTGCCACTTCCTCAGTGGCTCAGGGGGAAGGCGGGCCTGCCCGCTCCTCCGGGTTCCAGGCCAGGGCCCTTCACCAAGCACTCAACGGCTGCCACTTCCCTAACCTCACTGCTCTCACCTCTGGACCACGTCCTACCTTGTCCCCTCTTCCCAGTCAGACCCTCCCTCCTAGGGCCCACAGGTCTCAGGTTTTTCGCCTTCCCCTGCAGCATGGGGCATGAGTCGCTTGCTGGTGGATTCCCTGCAGTTTGAGGTCTTCAAATCTCACTTTTGAGGATTTCAATAACTCAGTCATGGGTTCGGGGTTGTTATAAATGTGTATGGGTAGGGTTTTGTGGCCTGCCTTGTGCGGGAGGTCAGACTAGATGATCATATTGGTCCCTTCTGACCTATGAGTCTATGAGTCTATGAGCCTTCCCTTGGGGAGAACCGCTGCCGCTCGTCACGCTGCAGCCTCCTTCTGTCGCCAGTCCTGCAGCTTCCTGTGAGCCCTGCTGCTCCCTCACCGCTGCGCTGGCTTCCAATCTGTGGCCTCCTTGGAGCCTAAATCTCCCCCTATTTGCGCTTACTTGGCTGATTGGGCTCAGCTGGGCTAATTCAGATCTCAGGGCTGGTGTGGGGAGTACACCCCATCCCAGCATCTGGACTAGGGAAAGAGCGGATACAGAAACACTAACCAAGTGCGAGGAGCAGCCTTTTTAAATCGACCGGTGTATTCTTCCAAGCAGGGAGGGGCCCATGTATTGATTTGTTCTGCAAAGCGCCGAGCGTATGGTGCTTGGTAGCCCTCACGTGGCTCTGCAAGGGCTTATTTCCACCTGCTCCCTCACACGACTCCAGTCCAGCTGTGTAAAAGCCTGGACGTTCCCCTTTAGCACTCTGCTGGGCAACGGTGGGCAAAATACATTTGCAGACGCGTCAGATTTCTCACCAGGGCGGACTCTCTGATTGCAGGACACAACTCACTGAGCGTGAGAGTCAGTCTTTGCTCATCTCCGGGATAAAGAGGAGCGCACGGGAGGTGGTTCTCTGGCTCCCCCAGTCACGATCCCTGCCTTGCTCTCCGCAGGGAAGGAACCTTTTGTTACAGCCGTTGATCAGGCAGAGCACCCTTTCCCTTTGCACTGGCTCCTGCCAGCGACCACTTGATTGGGGGTGTGGGTGGAGCCTTAGTTCTGCATAGCCCTGTCCTGCACCCAGCTCCAGCTGCTGGGGAGCCCTGTCACAGCCCAGCCAGGCGGCAGAGAACCCTGGCTCTGTCTCACGCCCCAACACAGTCCCACAAGGTGACTCACCATCAGACCCTGGCTGAGGCAGGACCTGCCAGAACCCGTATTTACAAGAAAATTAAAAATTATATTAAAAAAACTAAATAGAGAGAGAAACTTTGTCCCAAATCTTCAGTAATGGAAGGGTAGATCACACTCCTAAACCCTTACGGACGTCGCCGAGGAAGAGGCCTGGCTTTCAAACACCCAGCAGCAAGCCCTAGCTCCATTGGAGCATCAAGGCCAGTCCACAAGAAGCACAGCACCGCAGGATCCACAGAACTCACTCCGTTCTCCCTGAGCAAACGCAAGCTCCCATTTCCACTTTGCCTCCTGCATTGCTTTTCGAATGGCTTTCAGCTGCTTCCAACACAGCGAGGGAGAGCTGAACGGGAAGAGAAAGAACAGAAACTCTGGAGGTGAAGCAGAAATCTGTTTTCATCCCTAGGACTGATTGCATCAATCATTAAAAAAAAACCTGTTTGGGATCTCAGGGAGCACGGTTAGAGGCGCGCAGCATAGATTAATATTGTGTTCTTTCTCCTCGCAGCAGGATGCAGCATTTAAAGCATATCGTCTTTCTGAGTGGTTCAAGGGAAGTGCACAGTGTGTTGCTGAACGTATACATGCCAAACCGACTAGGAATGGAGGGAAAGCACTGAGCTATTGTCAGGAGACACACAAATGATACCTCAATTGTGGCAGAAGATGAAGCTGATTTGGAGGCAATTGTGAAGAGATGGGATGAGATACATGAAGCATAAACACAAAACAATGAAAATCAGGTCACTCTTTCATTCCTGGGAGGAAAATGGTGTCAGGAACTCAGTCTTAGCAAGATGAACCTGACAGTTCAGTCCCTGTCCAATTTTCAATGTCTGCAAAGCAAGAGCAGAGAAGATGAGGAAGGCTGCAATCACAAATGGAGACAGAACAATAAGCGGGGGGGATATTGCGAGCGAGCGAGCCTGAAATGGCAGGTGCCAAAAGAAAGCTGCGGTGAGTGACAGGCGGAAGGAGCACTTAGACGCACTGGTTTGTCCTCATTCAGATCAAAGAGATCTTTCACAAAACCTACTTCGGACCCTTTTATCAGCCAGTTTAAACAAGAATTGCAGAGCTGGACTAATTTTCCCACTGGGTGCAAGTATGGGCTCCCAAAGAGATTTGCCATCATGGTTGTTGATAGATTAGGGGGAGAGGAAATTTCCCTTGCCAGGCATGGCAGAATTCAATTTTTATTGGTCTATTGTTTTGACAGATAATATCAATGTTTATTTTTAAGAGTTTTTTGTTTTTATTGATTAAAATTTTCTCACTTGGGGAAAGCTGGGAGGGGGTAAGACAATGGAGGAGGTCAGACAATAGTTATTTAGTGACCCCAGATATCGAGATTGAAAAAATGAAAGCTTTCTATTCATTAAAACACAAACTGTCAACAACCTGCATCAAAGTAAATATCCTTAAATCCAACTCTATTAAGTTCTTAAGCAGCATTTTTCTCACTTTGCCTATCTGTACATTTCTATTACTGTCAATGGAGATATGTTTTCTTCAGTTTGTGTATGTCAATGTTTGCAGACATTTACTGATAAAAACCTAATCCTTCCAAGCCTACCCATAGGTCAGCCTGAAGTCAGATTGCAAGAGGTGTACTAGGAAGCCACTCCCTTCACCTTTCCATTTCCTTTGCAACTCTTTTCCACAGTTGCAGCTTGAATGTTAGTGCTCTTTGCAAGACACATGCAAAGGCGATGCATAACTGTTGATAATCGGGGTTGGCGAGGGCACAATGTAAAGGATCTGGTGGTATGGAGCAGTTCAGGGCCGTGCACCTCCCATTTTCCCTGAACACAAGAATATACGGGGTCTTGTCATCTGGACAGTACCAGGTGGAAATGGAAAGAAAATGCAACAGACAACTCCAGCAAGAAGCATTAAGGTTCCAAGCTGACAAACATGCTTATCCACTTCTCTTTAACTTAGTTACTTGTCATAGTATAAAACAGTGTAACTGGAATCCCAGTCTGTGCCCGTGATGTGGTGACAAGGTAGATTAGCAATGCAGGGCCTAATCCAAAACCCAATGAAGTCAGTGGGTGGCTTTTCACTTCTTTCAATGAGTTTTCAATCACACCTTTATGGGACAACACAATGAAGGCACTCAAACAAGCTTAACTCTGCTCTACCGTGGTGTCGTGAGGAAACAAATATGAAAAAACACAACATAATATGTCTTCAAAAATCATTTTGGGACCACAAACACTAATATGAATTGATCATAATTATATGGGTATTTCATAGCTTCATTGGTTGCCATTTATATGTAAGTGCCTTAACTAAATTGACTGTACACTAAATTTGCCCGATATGGATGAGCTCCTGGCCCAACTGAGTCAATGACAAACTCCCACTGGCTTCAGTGCAGTCAGGGTTCCACCTCACTTTAATAGTTTGATGTTCCTCTCTTGGGAGGCTTTTTCCTTGGAGCCTCCAACACTTGGGCCTGATCACGTTGAGAGAGACGTCACTCACAATGTTTAACCAAACAACGTGAATCCAAATAAACACCTGCCAAAGGAATGACACTGAGTAGCCTTCAAATGGAAAGAAACTTGAAAGTGTGCCAAAGGCTTTGGCAGAAAATTGAGGTATCTCCCCATCCTACTTGTGTATCTTTTGTCATTGGGGATCGATATTTCCAACAATGTCCCGAGGGGTTAGTGATCCATCCTGTTAATTACCCTGACCCTGAAACTCAGGGGACAGCTGGGTTGGAAGCAGGCCAGGAAGCCCATTCATGAAAGTTCCCACCATTGAAGGAACCAGTTGCACCCCACAATATTCTTTCTCCAAGCTATTATTGTAATTCCGGTACTGCGGTAGCACCTAGAGGTTCCCACGGAGATTATCTCGCGTTGGTATTGCTGCTGCTGGGGATTGCCTTTAGCTCGAAGAACTCACAATCTAAAGAGACAAAAGCAGGCGTCACACTCCCCATCTGACAGACGGGGACCACGGCACTGAGACTACATGACCTGCCCAGGGTCACCCAGGAGTTTGCAGCAGAGCCAGCAATCAAACCCAGATGTCCTGATTCCCAGTTCAGTGCCTTGACCATGAGACCATCCCACAATCCGTGTTAGTTGCTGCTATTAGTAGGGAGCCTGTTACTCATCTACATGACTCTCTTTATAAACTATAAACCAGCTTCCTCACCGTTCCTTTAAGCTGAAGTGAGGGTTTTGTCCCTCGCTCAGATGGCCTTGTGGTATGCAGTCACTCTGGTCCCATCAGTGTTTTATCCTAGTAAGCTCTTCTCATCTCTTTTATATTTTCTTCCCAAAATGGTTCTCATTTCTTTAACTGGCCTTGACACCCTGCTGTTTGCCTTCTCCACTTCTGTAATATCCTTCTGAAAATAAGGTGGCTAACATCTAACACAGAGTATTACAGTGACCTTCACGGAAAGGCCGACTAAATGGTTATAATAAAATCTCATTTAAATTCTGTGCAGGTATTTCTATCTATATAGCCCATTTGTTCTCTTAGTTTTAATAACCCCTGGTTAAACTCAGCCGCTCTTCTCTCTTCCTTAACATGTCTTCCAAGCCTTCCTGCCCTCTGTATGGTCAATTCTCTAAATACCTTATCTGTTTATCTTTCCACTTGCTAACTGCTCCGAGTGTGTGGTAAATTGCCCTTCATGATTTGCAAGGTTGCATTTGAGAAGTTCATCAAGCAGCAATTACATCCACCCGAGTTACCCAGGGATTTTGCACTTCTGCAAGTCACAGGATTCCTCTGCATTTAAGGCTCTCAGGCTCTGTCTAATACCGCATACGGGCAATGAAGAAAATTCATCCTGAGCGTAAAGGATGATTTGGGCAAAATCTGTGAGGAAATCTCTATAACTTCCATACTCAGCCATTACCTGGGACAGGCTAATTAGACAACATTTAAATAGTACACTAATGATCAAAGGAAACTACAAACCTACAAACTTCATTAAACAAATGTAGCTTCATAAAGAGTGTTACACCCTACATGCTAGATACTAAACAACTGGCGAGTATTGCTTTATTTGTAGTATAAATGCACCCCTCCTTGAATCCCATGGAATTACATCTGTGATGAACCTGAAAGTATATTTACGAGAGGGGGCTGACATTTTTGGTATGAAAAGTTCTTTTACTGGAAAATGAACGTTTTTCAAAAACTAAAATTTTGGTAAAATAAATGTCAACATTATTGAGATTTTAAATTTTTGTGAGATTTCCACCCCATTTCCTTCCCCCCCCCAAAAAAAATTTTTTTAGGTCATTTTCTAAATTGTTATTAACATTTTTTGTTGAGCAAAAACCACATTTTCTTACTGAAAACCAGACCTCAGTAAAGAAAAGGCTCAACAATTTCAGTAAAAGTTTGTTCTAACATTTCTATTTCCATTATTACAAATGAAATAAAAACAAAACAGAAAACGTTCAGTTAACAGTGTGCTAGATTCTATGTTTCATAAAGAAAGTCCTCCACACACCCCTGTAGCCTATGCTGGAATTGAAAGCTCTCGCTTTAAGAGTGGTGGGAAGGGGCCAGCCCTTCTTGCAGGCTAGAAGGACTCTCTAGGGAAGCATGCAATGTAATTGGAGTGAGTTTGGAAAGAACCCGCCTAAAACAAGGTGGGCTTACTTGCACCTCTGCCTTCAAGAGCACCCTGCTTTGTGTCTCTCTGGGTTGGTTTGTTTGTTTTTTTAGTGACTGTGGTGGTGTCGTTACATTACAAACTTCCAGTAGAGTATTGATGCTTTTACCTAACTTCTCGGTGTGTGTGCTGTGAACATAACAACTTCATACAGTAACTGTGGGTTTCCCAGAGTTGATTCTGTATATTCACTCTCAAGGGAATAGACATAAGCCCTCTAAGAAGAATATTTATTTACATTCTGCAATTGATGTTGTAAAGCACTACACCGAAAGGAAAGTGTCTTGACTAATGAGAGTCCAGGTAAGCTGTACAGTTACTGTGCATACTGCGTATGGCTAGTTGTGGCTGTCAGCTACTCAAAGTGCAGGGGTTTTCATAATCACACACACACACACGACATGGTCTAAACTTACCCCCTTCTATCTTTGTGTGGTTTGCTTTTATCATTGGCTTAGGGTCCCTATCCAACACCTCTTGAAGTTCCTGGGAATCTCTTCTCACATCAGCAGGCAATGGATCAGGCCCTTAAACATCAAGCAACATAAAATCAGCTTCAGCATCTTCCCAAACATGGCCATTCCTAGGGTTTCCCCCTGTGATTCTTGCCCCCAGTTCCTTCTGCCTCAGAAATACACTAAAACCTTGCTTTAGTTACCTCCCTGAGTTGGAGTAGTTTGGGTCCAATTGCCATGATGAGTTTGCAGTGGTACCTGCTTCTCCCACAGGAGCCTAGCCCAGGATATCCAGTCACATAGGCATATAGGCCAGAATTTTCAAAAGAGCTAAGCGCATCAGAAAATCTGGCCCCAGTTGTGGTTGCTGAGCCAGTGAAAACCTGACTATGAGCTCTCTCTTGACAATTTGGCCCTGGTGACTATGCAAAAGCCTCTTCTCTTATTTGCACTGATAAGCAGCTGGAGTTTAATTGCTGAAAACACCTCAGCCTCTGGCATCATTAACTCCAGGATGCTGAGTTCTTATCTCATCCAGAAAGCCAGGTATTGAACTAAACAGAAAGTATTTAAAACACTGTTAGAAAATTGCCAAAGTTCCCGCCTTTAAAGCACATAAGAAAGCTGAAAGGGAAGATAAGGACATGAAAACACAATATAAAGGTAACCAATTATCCTTTAAAGCTACTTTACCAGCACAGACTTGTAATAGGAGTCTGCCCCGAATTCTGCACATAGCAGGTGTTCATGTTGCCATATAAATTGCCTTCATAAACCAACTGCTTAAAAACCCTCTGACTTTGATATACAAGCGGTAGCTGACATTTAAAAGAATGAAGTATTTTTTCTGTGAATCCAATGGTTTTCTTCTCCCAGCCCATGACAAGTCTCATCCAAATTGAGGAGATTATGAAAACACATTTCTTTGAAACACACCATAGCTTTTATTTCCATTCTTAACTGGTTTCAACGCTCCTATTCTTCATTTGCAATCTTTTTTTTATTCTTAGCTGAAAATTATTTGCATGGGGAAAAAACTGACTAGAAGCTGTTGATCCATTTTTTAATTAGAGAGGAGTGGAAAATAATTTTATCGTGTACACTTTTATATGTATATGCAACAATTTCCCGCAACATCTGTGGGAGATCTGTATTAAGTTTATGTATCAATGTGGGCCGGAGACTGTGTGTAATTCCATGGGAGACAGAAACTACAGATCCTGCAGGAACTAAGAGAAGCTAAATGAATTCTTTGTATCTGTGTGCACAGCAGAGGATGTGAGGGAGATTCCCACACCCGAAACATTCTTGTTAGGTGACAAATCTGAGGAACTGTCCCAGATTGAGGTGTCAATAAACAAAGTTTTGGAACAAACTGAAAAATAAAACAGTAATAAGTCACCAGGATCAGACGGCATCACCCAAGAGTTCTGAAGGACCTCAAATATGATCTTGCAGAACTACAGACTGTGGTATGTAACCTATCATTTAAATCAGCAACTGGAGGATAGCTAATGTGACACCAATTTTTGTAATGGCTCCAGATGTGATCCCGACATTTACAGGTCAATAAACCTAACTTCAGTACCAGGCAAACTGGTTGAAAATATAGTCACCGACTGCACTCTGATCCAGCATGAATCTGGGGTACTGCCTTCGCCTCCTTGCCTTACAGCCTGGGCTGACGTCCAACCCCACTTCCGTTGATGCTCCGTGAACAGCCCCTCCAGACCCTGTGATCACCCAACATGACAGCAGCTGGTGCCACACCCCACTGAGGCCTGGTCTACACTTACCTTAGAATTCAGCGGCAGTCGACGGGAGTTACGGAAGCTACACAGAGTAGCTTGAGTAACTCCCATCCACTTCTTAACTTCCATTGTGTGTGGCGTCGTCAGTCGCTGAGCTGCTTGAGGGGGTGGTTTTAACAAGTCCACTTCTGGATCGATTGAGCGGGCCTTCACCGACCACCGAATCGATCCAGGTAGATCAATCTGACGGCGGCGAATTTACCACTCAGGCACCCACCATAGAGCAAGTTAACATCAAGAAACCCCCAGTGAGAGAGAACCATCAGCGCTGTCTGGCCACTCCATTGGTCTACCTGAAAAGCCAGTTTGTTGGTGTTTCCCACCTTACAACATGTTCTAGTAGCAGTGTCAGCAACATTTTATAACTTCACATGCAATGATAACACACACAATCCACCAGGATATTGTGGTTTGGCAGATTAAGATAAATACCACAGAAGGCAGATTTTGTACACAACATACGATAATTATAGGCCAGTGATGAATATAGGGTTTTTGACGTGTTGCTTTCAGACACAGAGTGTCACGTATAGTAACAAATAGAATTATCGGACATATAGACAGACATAATTTGTTGAGGAAGAGTCAGCATGGCTTTGTAAACGGAAACCATGCCTCACAATCTATTAGAATTCTTTGAAGGTGGTCAAACAAACATGAGCAATCCAGTGGATTTAATGCATTTGGACTTTTAGAAAGCCTTCGACAAGGTCCCTCATTTAATGCTCTGAAACAAAGCTACATTGAGAGACCATTTAACATCACAGGGTCAGGTTATACAAACAGTGAATGACGTGCAGTCATTCCAGCTGAGAGATACAATCAGTAATTCACTGCACAAGGGCTCCTGCTAGACAATGCTAAAGAGACTTCAGCTATATTATATCCCCAAATAGTAGCACTTGCAACTCACCTCATGTTTTATTCAGAAGATTCGATTTATCTGATAGTTTTGCTCCTTCAGGCATGATTTAATTTATATTATTAGAAGAATTAATTGCTTTTTATTTTTATAGGTGCAGCAAACTAAACTCTGCAAGTAATTCTACACTGTAATGTCACAACATCTAGTTTGTTTCATTTTCTATCAGGACAAGTGGGACTAATAAATAGATGCATAGTTACGATGAAACCCTTTTAATTTAGGGCATATTGGATTTCCCAACACACTCTTGTAGTTTTCTGGTCTCCTACATATGAGTTAACAACTGGCAAGGACCACTGCAGTCCCTAGCATTCGAAAAATATCTTATGCAGAGAAAATATCTTAACAGGAGGTTCTGCTTACAAAGATTTTGCATAGTACAGAGTACTTGCGGTGTGGCCAGAACCACTCTATTTGCTTGACAAAATGCCAGGATGCGGCTGTGATTTCGGCTGCTGAACACAGCAGTGCCCTCACATACCCGTCAAGACGAGCAATCACCCTCCTCATTGACAAACGAGGGCCATTTACCTAGCGACCTTCACACCAGCAGGTGGGGAACTGAGTGAACTGGCGCCCAGCACCATTATCGTGGGGGCGTGTTTGGCTTAGCCTTCTTACAAATCAATTGCTGCCGTGTTTTCCCAGGTTGACGGCAGGCTACTTTCCCCCAGTGAAGTTCTCCTTGTTTCAGACACAGGCTCGGCACTCGTGGGTGGCGAAGGGTTGGCTGAGAAGGATGCCCAAGGAAGGTATTTACTTTGCCCGGGTGGCTGAGCAGGGGTTTGAGATGACGGCATTTATTAGGATGCAGAGGCCCTAGCTAGACAAACCTGGCCCTTGCTGTTGGCAGTAGGGTCACAGGAGGAAAGCTCCCCCAGTCAGGAAACGGAAACAATGCCAGGTAAATGATGTACCTGGCCACAACAAAACAGACACCCTGACATCTGAATATTAAGCACCCAATTTTTCAGGGTCAGTAAAAGAGCTCACCAAAAAAGCCACAATGTGGTAAATTGAGCAATGGGAGCATCTGAGGAAAATGCAACATTTGAGGAGCAGAAAAACACGCTGGTTTCATCAAGGAAATTACTTGCTGTGAATCATTTGCGGAGCACTAAGGGTAACCCAGCTGTCAAAGAATAGGGTGGCTCCATCTGCATTTGTGTGCACCGCATCCCCTGTCTGAATACAGAACGTCACACGCCAACTACACAGACCGCTGTCCAGCACCGGAACAGCCCCTTGCAAAGGGAAAAATAGTCAGCCAATCCCAGCCCTCAAATGCAGCCTACTCCCTGTAGCGTGAGAGCGACGTGATACGTGTCGAAAACCAGTCGAGTGGCCAGCCGCAGTGCCCGGCCAGCCTTTGGGCATCACGCCTGGGTAGTGCCATTTGACCTTACGTTGGGACAGCCTTTGACATAGATAGTGAGTCCTTGCTCGGACGGGAAGCCTGCCTGACAGCCAGAGAATATTCACAAGGAACAGTAGCCTACTTCTGGCGCTTCTCTTGACAAATCCTGGGCCCATGTGTCTAAGCTGATGTATCCACTGTGTCAATCTGCCTCCCCAGCTAGTGGTGATCCCTGAGAAAATGCCGAGGTGAAATTTCAACATTCAAAGAGCTCAAGGAAGCTTTTTAAAGCATCAAGGGCCAGACTTCCAGGTGGTGTGAATTGGCACAGCTCCATTGCCATCACCAGCCCTAAATATTTAGAGACAATTCTGCATGTCTGACTATCTTTTCAGGGATTTTTCCCCCTCCCACATTTTTCTTAATGGGGGTACAGGAAGGAAACAGGAAGGGTGTTGCTTTGGAATTCCTCTGCTCCCAAACCAAAGCCCAGCGGAGTAAATGGAAAGGCTCCCACTGGAAGCTGTGAGTGGAGGATTGCACTCCTGCATAGTCTTCATTTGATGACAAAGGCTGAGATTTTCAAATATTGGATCCCTGATTAAATTAACAGGACCTGGCTTCTCCAGATCCCCTAGGCGCTCTGGAAAATCTGCTCCGTGTCACCTCAGCACTGTTTGCAAAGCAATCAGTTAGAATGACCCAGCTCAGTTACGATGAGCCAATGGTGCCTTGTGTGGTCCAGAGGGGTGTCCAAAGGTACTGACAGCTGAAGGCTGAGTTTATCCCACACTTCCAGAGTAGCACAGCAGACATCCCATTCTCTCAGGAAGTCAGCATATGCAAATCATTCAGAGGCAGATGCTGTGAATTGCTCCTTTTACCATTAAGACCTGGCTAAAAGTAAAGATCCAGTTCCTGCCCTGGGAAGATCTGAGAGAACACTTGTCACTTAAAACATGGAAGCAGGCCATGCCTGTAATAAGCATTTCTCTGGCTTTCTCTTCCCCTTAAAGCTGCAACTGAATTTCCTGCCCTGCTCTGCCAAGCCAGCAGCCGCCAAGGAATCCAGACCCTTTGTGGAGGGTTTTTCTCTTTAAACCTTAACCCTTCCCTAGCACTGTTATTGACTCCATATTACAGGAGCAGCCAATGAGAAATCACACCCTAGCCAGCCCTCACCTATGTCCACACCAGTTACCAGAGAGGCCAGGTGGCTAGCTTCCTTTGCAAAACCACATCTGTTCATTGAGGGCCCAGTGCATCAGACCATCCCCAGTCAGCAAAACACTGAAGCACATGGACAGCTGGGTCTTTAGCTCCCTGGAGTGGGTGCGTCACTGACTAGGATTTGGAGTCTGATATGGTCCCCAAGTTAATGGGCTTGGGCTGTAGCAATTCACGCGTTTATATCTGGAAAGTCCCTGGCTCGCTGCACCTGAGAGCCCTACCGGGAATGCTGCTACACCAGGCCAAGGAAATCTCACAAGGGCTGTTACTATTCAGCTGCTTCCACTAGCTGACAGTGGATAAGTGTCCATAAGAAACCACCACTCATCCTCACTGGCAGTCTCAGAGGAGAAGCCAGAGATTGAGTGAACTGCCCATCTGGGTCCATTAGGTCAGGGCTACGCCATATTATTGGTCATGCGAAGCGTGCATTGTCATTACCTTTCCTGTCCCTTTTCTGTTACTCAAGAGAGGACTGGGAACATGCTGGATGGTGAGCAGCTCTGAAAATCCACCTCTGGTTTGGGTGTCTAAACACACAGAGCTGCATGGAAACTCTGGGGCTGAGCTCCGGTGGGAATCTGGCTCCATCTTTACTCAAGGAGAAAACAGATATGTAGATTTCAAAGCCAGAAGGAACCATTGTGAGCGTCTCCATCTGACCTCCGGCATCTCACAGGCCAGTACCAGCTAGTAATCTCTGCAACGAGCGCAATAACCTGCCGTGCAGCTACCATGTCTGTCCTAGAAGGATCTCCCATCTTGATTTAAAGATTTTGTGTGATGGAAAATCCACCACACCCCTTGCTAAATTCTTCCAGTGGTTAATCACCCTCATTGTTAAAAATGTGTACTTTACTTCTAGTCGGCATTTGTCTAACTTCAGCTTCCAACCACTGGATCTCATCATGACTTTTTTCTGCTCGATTAAAGACCTTTAAATTAACCTTAGACCGTTACACTGATTTTACAGAGATTATAATTGAACTGAACTCTTTTCACCCTCTGCCCGTTCCCAAGTTGTTATTCTCTCTGCTACAGGAAAGAGAAGAGATGATTTGTCTTTCACTGCTCAAAATTGTTTTCCTGTGGGAAGGAATTAGAAAATGTTGAACACTTCATTTTTTAAAGAAACTTGACATTTCCATGAGGTTTCCCAAATCAGAGATATTTTTTTAAAGTAATCTACCATGCACTTCCAGTTGTAGAGTTTAATTAAAATTTTTCTACAGGCAAAGATCCCCATCTATAAACAAAAAAATATCTTGGGTATGTATATCTGTCACGCTGCTGTGGCAGAGTACAGTACACTTAGACTTAGTGGGCTAAGGTTTATACTCTGGTATTTCAACTTCAGATTAGAGAGGAACAGCTGACTTCGTAACAACAACAAAAAACTCCTCAGAATTACATTTATAACGATAAACTGAACTCCAGGATTCACACCATATATCTACAGTGCTTGTTTGTGATTTTCCAGTTAAAACCAGTGAAGGGAGAAGAGACAATGGTCAGGTCTATTCTACAAGTTTCCGTCGGCACAAGTTAAGCCGTCGCACAGCTGCCAAAGCTTGTATATCACTCAGGCACACGTCTACTTGTCTGCTTGCATCAGCACCGCACAAACTCACGACAAGTGCTTGCCACAGGTAGGTTTCTCAGTGGGTCACGCTCTGTCCTGAGATGATGTCTGTCCTGAGTCATGAAAGCGATTCACTCTTTTGTTTTTACCAGCTGGTATCTATTTTGTAGTGCCTGCCTCGAAATTATAAATCCTGCTGGGAGTGGAGCATTGCCTGCCACCAGGAGCTCTGAGGTGGTGCTTGGTGTGTGCTTATATTTGTGCTTGATTTCCTCACTGCAGCAGTGCAATCTGTAATATTTGTTGCAAACTAACAGACAGACTTTATTTCTCCAGAAATAGAACTGTATTGCATGCAAAAGTGCAGTGCACAAAGCTAAAGAACATGCTCACACATACGATGTCACGCCAACTTCTAACATGGCTTCATGGAGTGCAACTTGCAGTGAAAAAATTGATGTCCACTTGTGCAAGCAAAAAGATATTTCAGCGTCATCCGTGGGGGCTACACGTACAGCTGTGGTTTCCTTTGCTCTTCCCCTGGTGTGGAGTGGCTGGGGTAAGGATGTGGCCTGTAATGCCAGACAGTGTCTCAGGGGTTGCAGGGAACAGCAACCATTGAGTTGTCCAAGGAACACAAAGATTCTGAGTCCCAGATGTTTGGACCTGTACGTCAGCCTTGGACTGTAGCATTCGGGTTTGCTACCTGAAAAAACCCGTTATGCCCTGGTGCATTGCCCTCTCCTCGGCCTGCTGGGCCCAGCACCTTCAGCCTCATCTCTCTCTTTCCCCAGGCTGTTGAGAATAATGGCCCTCAAGGCCCATTGTTCAGAGTCCGATCTAGCACTGGCTTGTAGGATCTCACAGAACATGTCCTCCCCAGTCCCCTTCTTTCTCCTCCTCCTCCTCTTCCTCATCAAGGTCAGGTGCCCTGCAAGCCAGCTGCTGCTAAAGACAGAAAGATGCACCGTTCAATTGATGGTCACAATGGAGAGAGAACGGAACTTTCCAAACCCCCTTCCCTCATTCCCCTAAATATGTTTCATATGAAAAGCTCATTGGCATTTCTGGAGCATCTCAGCGCAGCAGCACGCTCCAGCCCCAGCCAGCGTGAGTACGGCTTGGCAGGGAAGGGGGACTGGATTTGCTGTTGCATAAAGCTATAATATTTTGACCCCCATTGCATGGCTACCAGTATAGGCACGGGCACTGAATACTGGCCCTATTTTCCACAGGCAGCGGTGATTTTGCCTCTCTCACTCCTGTGGGTAAAAAAGGCACGGAGAGTTACAGCTGCCACTGGTGTCCCGAAGCCAGCCAGGCCCACGTGTCCCACCATGTTCACTGCGATGGTGCCAGCTGAAAACATTGCAGAGTGGCGTGGGAAAGTGTCCTTGCAAGGGGGAGAAATCAAGCAGCCATGCCTAGAAGCCTTCGAGGGAGGATTGCAGAGTATCTCCTGGAAAGTTTCATGGCGATCTCTCGGGGATATCCCCCTGCACATAGCCATGGTGCTGTGCACGGCTCACGCACACAGCACGGCAAGGTAACAAAAAGCAGATGATGCCTCTGCCTCTGTTCTACCTGTACTCGAGCACAGGAGACCCAGTCAATGTGGATCGTGTAGCTGGGCTACCGAAGAACCGTTCCAGACTTTTTATTTTTAATTTACTCGCAATACGCCAGTCAAGCAATGAAAAGCTGGTGCCTCTGCCCTGTACAGCTGGGGATAGGCCGGGCACCGCATTTAAACAACAGGGTGGGCGGGGGAAGAAAAGCAAATAAAACATTGTAAGGATAAACGCATGTACACACTTACCCGAACACCCTTCCCCTTTAACAGCGGGGTCACCCACGCTTGCCTGGCAGACTCCTGCTGAATCTCAAACTGGTCCAGGCTCACAGCATGGTTGGCAGCAGCCGCTGTGTCTCCTCCTTTTTCTCCTCCTCCCTGTTCCTGGCTGGGGTCTCCCTCTCAAGCTCCTCCAAGGTAGCCACAGCATCTGCTGGGTGTTGGTGGCATCTCTGCCGAGGACGGTATCTGTTCATTGTAACAGCGGCAGGTCTCATGGCAACACCAAGATGTCTTGTCGACATCCCTCACCTTGTGGTATCCTTGGCAAAGCTCCCCTGTTTTTCTCGGCACTGCTGCTGATCCTTGTTGCACCCCAGATTGCCAGCAATCTGCTTAGAGATGTCTACATTTTTATGGCCAGTTCTCAGCTGTGTCTGTCTCAGCCCCTTCTCCCCTCAGGCTTCTCCCCCTGGCTGCTCCAGGCCAGGGTGTGTCTAGTACCTCTCTGTGCATGGAGTCAGCATGGCGAGCTGCTAGGTGCGCTAGCCAAAGTGAGCAACCACACAAGAGCATTTATAAAACATGAGGCAGGGAATGAGCTTCCAGTCTTTGTGAGCGCTGGGCCATGGCATTCAAAAGTGTGAGCAGAGTGGCCTCTCTGTTGCAGGGACAGGGTCATTGTGGAACAGCGGCTGGAGGACTACTAGGGTCGACACAGGTCATGCAGTGTCTACACTCACACTGGGTTTTCCAGAATAGGTTGTCCACGGTGCTATGGAGGCCAATTTGAGTGTAGACACATGCATACATTGGTCAACACAAGGCAGCTTACATCGACCTAACTTTGTAGGTAGGCAGACCAGCCTAAAGACCCCCTTTGGTAGTCAAAAGCTGCTATCAAATCCCCCCTCATTCTTCTCTTCTGCAGACTAAACAAGCCTAGTTCCCTCAGCCTCTCCTCATAAGTGCTCCATCCCCCTAATCATTTTTGTTGCCCTCCACTGGTCTCTCTCCAATTTGTCCACATCCTTTTTTAGTGGGGGCCCAAAACTGGACACAATACTCCAAATACGGCTTCACCAATGCCGAATAGAGGGGAATAATCATTTCCCGCAATCTGCTGGCAATGCGCTTACATGCAGCCCCATATGCCATTAGCCTTCTTGGCAACCAGGGCACACTGCTGACTCATATCCAGCTTCTTATCCACTGTAACCCTCAGGTCCTTTTCTGCAGAACTGCTGCCTAGCTCGTCGGTCCCCAGTCTGTAGCTGTGCATGGGATGTCTCTGTCTTGATTCTGATCAGAAAGCATCTTTGTATGTAGGGGAAATTAAATGACTAGATCCCTCATTCTCCCACTTTTCCTCTCTTTGAGCACAGACACCTGATACACAGAGTTTGTCACAGAGTGAAGGGAAAGGAGAGTCTGGAGAGAGCCCCTGGTCAAAGTACCAGTACTGCCAACCTAAAGTCTTCAAAAACCATGGGTCAGGCCCTAAAAATCATGAATTTTAATAACAACCTTGGGCCTGTTTTTATTTGCCCTCCTTTCAGGTGCACTCAAACCACATTTTCAAGCTTTTCTCCACAACCATTAGGGCTGAAAATGTGCTTTTTTTAGGGCCTGACCCATGGTTGAGATCCTTTCCTAATCACATGACTCCAGCAGCTGGGGCTTTAAGAAAAATTCCAAATAGCTCAATATTCTCCATAACATTATGGGACTTAGTTTCATGGAAATCCTGGCAAACCATCATTGAATCTCTAGGGGCATGTCCATGTACCAGAATACAAGGCTGTTTAGCTTTATTTTTCAACCATTCCAAAGTCCTCACCTTCCCTTGTCACTCCCATACAAAGCAAGCTATTTCCTATCACCGAAACAATTTACAACAAACCAGGAGAGGGATGCCTTGCTCCAGAAGCAGATGGGAGAGACAATTACATTGCATATGCCTTCAGGGTTTCTTTTACCATACGCTCTAATTCTGCTTTAACTTCACAAAGGAAAATCTTGGCTCACTGAACGATGCCTTAAAGGCTATTTCATATCTAAAATACTAGCCACGCTCATTGACAATAGCATTAACTATACCATCCTTCAAACAAGCCCTGGCCGCCAAGTTGCTTCTGTACTTGTAGGGAACCTGGTAATAAAGAAAACTGGTGTACTTAGTTGAGCATCTAACGAAGAGCAGTCTCCACACAGACAGCTGGTGGGACTTGTCAAATACTTACCAGTCCATTTGGAGGCAAAGAGATTCTTCTAACAGTTTTGTCTTCTGTCCTTAGAGCCTGTGCTCCGCAGCCTTAAGTGTTTGGAAAGTACCTAGCAGGTTATGGGTGTTACTGCAAATAAATAATATTACTAAATACCCCTCTAAGTGGTCAATGGGATATTCTGAAATCATTTTTGGTGCCAGTAAAAAATACCTGTTCATCCCGCCTTCTAACCAGTTTGTATATTTCTTTAGCGGGTTTCCATAACACAGACAGAGAAGCTATTCAAGATTGTCCTGACTCAGTAGTTCTGTAGGTTGATTACCAGAGGAGCTTCAAGCCACACATAGCCCTGCCTGAGAGCTGAGGGAATAGATCCAACACGACTGCCGTGGAGCCTCCGTTTAGCCAAAGAAAATACGGGAAGCAGAGTTTATTCTCGTAAATGGGATTCAGATAAAGTCCTAGATTTTAACACCAGAAGGCTTCGTAGGGTCATCTAATCTGATCACCTTCTTAACACAGGCCGGAGAATTTCTCCATCCAGCCCATGAGTTGTGCTTGAGCTAGAACATATTCTTTAGAGCCATCTGTCGGCGACTGGGATCTGGGTGGTCATGCCACGGGCTGGCGCAGGAATCAGAGCCAGGAGGCAGGACTGGTTTCCCTGGAGCGAGGCAAGGCTGGGGCAGGACTGGGAAGAAAACAGGAATGATCGACGCCGTGGGCAAATGCTTTGAGCAGCTGCTGACCTCCTGCTGGGCTGAAGAGCTGGTTTGCCGCCTCTTCCCAGCAATCTGCAGTGTGCCCATCGGGAGCCCACGCCAGGCCAGCTGTGCACGTTACATTGCCTGGGCACTGGCTCTGCCTCAGGGTCCTGACAGCGTCTTTCGATCTAAAGACTCCACCACCTCCCTAGGCAAAATGCCAGGGGAATGACAAGGCTTTCCCTGGGCAGCAGTCCTTGCCCGAGGCCAGGAACCATTGTGCATGGAGCTCCTGATCACCAAAGGTGGGAGAGAGACCACGTCTCCCTTTCTTTGGGAGCCGCAGCCAGCGGCAGGCTCTGAACTGTGCAGCCACAGGTCGCCGGAAAGTGAAGAGAACCGGTTTAACACAAGTTCTCCTTGCACGGACGGGAACAGCCCAGCCCCTACACGACTGGACTGGGGGGAGAACGCTCAGCTCTCGCCCCACACTGCATGCCCAAGCTCGGCCCCGGCTCCAGCCCTGTGTGGTTTTTAAATGCCATTAAATCCTGGGACATGGATAGGGGTGGAGCAAGCTCACGGAGAGAGGCACATTTCTGGGTGCAGCTGCTCCCGTTAAGCAGAGCTGCTCAGTAGCAACACCCGGCCCTGGTGCACCGTGGCGCGCACTGGCCGCTGTTGAATTTAGGGGCTGGGTTGGATCTATAAAGCCCTCCGTAGGTTGAGACCGTGCTAGCTGAGAGGCCACCTCTTTCCTCCTGCCATACAGCCACAGCTGCAACTGGTGCAGGCATTTTAGCTGCAGCGTCCCCTCAGTTTAAAATGGAGAGGGATGGTGAGAGAGCTTTTCCTGTGAGGGGCCATGCCCCCAGCACAAAACTAGCCAAAATCTTCGGCCAGCTGCATCTATTTACACAGGGGGCTGCAGTGAGAGATAAGGTGTGGGTGTCTCATTTTGGGACTCTCCCCATCGAAAATCTGCAGGAAATTCCTCTGAGGGAAGTGAAAGGAGATGGAGCCGGGTAATGACATAGTGGTGCTTTCTCTCACCTCTAGGGCAGCCCTGCATCCCTGCTCGCAGCATTGCCTCGGGGTCCTCGTCTCTCTCACCCCCTACTGGACTGTCCCTCAGACCTCCAACGGACTTTTTCGGCTTGCATCTTGGCCTGCATTCCCCACTGGGTGTTCTGAGATTTGCCCCCCACAGCCAAGTCACAGGAGTCTTAGCCGGTTTCTGGAGCAGGGCTGCCAACCATCTGTAAATTTACGGACAGTCAGTAAAAAAATGCACAAATTTAACACTGTCCGTAAACCCACAGATAAATGAAAATGTCCGTAAAATTGGGTAGAAAGAAAACACTGTATTTTGACACTGATTGTGATCGTTCGGATCACTTCTTGTATCATAAAACTCGCTGATCATGACTTTCTCAATGTCCTGTTTTCTATTCTTGCACATGCCCAAAAAAACCGATTGATGGATTAACTGCAACTAAAACAATTGCGTAAGTCAGAATTCCTGCGTCCAGTCTGTGGTAAGTGCCCACTTCGGTGACATTATTGTAGGTTTTATGGTGTTTTTAGTGATGTCAGTAAAAAGCATCCTGTAACTGTGAGAAGAAATCAACTTCAGAAATTTCATGTCCATAAAAACTAAAATGCAAGGTTGGCAAACCCGTACTGGAGTAGCACCAACCAGTTCACATGGCAGTCCAAACACATCTTCATCCAATCATCCTTCTGCAACCGCCACCGCCCCTCCCAGGCTGCTCTGCAGTTTCCTTGTTGGCTTTCCCATCTGTTAAACCCTAATGCAGGCTTCGCTCCACCAGAGAGACCTCTCACCTCTGCAGTCTCTTCTCAACTGAACTCCCTCCATCTACTTATAAGGCCTACCTTTGCTGCCTCTAGCCAGGAGACAATTAGATAATCAGGCCTCAGATGTGGAGCACAGCTAATTGGGGTTATTGGCCTTGCCCTGCAGGAAATGGCCTTAAATCCTGAAGTAATTCCTCAGCCTTTGGGGAATTTGTTTTATTCGTCCCGAGTGTTTAACACGTCCCTGAAATATCACTTGTTTTTAAACTGTCCTTTCTGGTAAACAGAGAGTGCTCCCAAACCTTGGCCCAAATGGAGAGACTGTGGCATCTGGATGCCGCCCTTGAAAAAGGAAACAAAACCGGGGTGGGCTGTGGAACAGCCATAATTAACGTTTCTTCACCGTGTCAGAGATGTGGAAGCAGGAAGAAGAGGGCAGAGGAGTTTCACTGATGAAAAATGTGTATTTGGAGACATGTTTTCCATTCCCCCAGCCTTCAGAGAAGCACACACACTGCAAAAATATCCCTCTCACCATGGGGAACACCGGTGAGGGGGCGGCTCCTTTTACCCACTGCTGCCTTGTGCGGAAGGGTTGCATTCAGTCACAGCCCGAGGAGAGGATGACGCACACTGACACAGCCCCAGTACCAACTCCAGGGGCTCTCCTTCACCACCTGACAGCCCCAGTGGGTAGTGCAAGGAGACAGACCCTGGCCCTTAGTCCCAGGGACTCCCTGCCCCCTTACCAAGCAGAGTCCTGGCATTCCCCTTGCACAGACGCTCCTGTCGTGCCTGGCCTCCGGCGGCGCCAGGGGCATGCACAAAGCAGCACCTGCGAGAACAGCAGCAGAGCTGAGTACACCCCATGGGGCCATGTCTGCATGGTAGGAAGGTGGCGTTGACCACCAGCTCCCTCGGGATGCCCCCAGTGGAAGCAGGAATAGGAGAGATGCGGAGATGCCTCGCACACATCGGTGGAAGGGAAGAGAGGAAAATCTAGGGCAGCCGAGTACAGGAGGGGGTCACTGGGACAAAACAGACCGGGTGGGTAAGGGAATACGAGGCTGGGAGAGGGGACCTGCCATGATCTGCCCAAACCCCCATCTCAGCAAGGGCACAGGAAGGCATAAGAGGGCTGCCAAAGGCAAGCGTGCCACATCCAGTGCATGACCCAGGGCAGACCTGTGCGGCAGGCGCTTCTCTTGTGCCAGCCTGAATCTGCCGGACTGGTGCAAAGTAACTGCAGAACAACAGTCCGCAGCCCCACCGACCCTTAGACTCATCTCGGGCTAATGTTGGTGCTGGTCTCCGTTCTGTAGCAGTCCTACATGTGCCTTCGTGGCTATGGTGAACATCAGTGGTGATAAAAAGTTAGCCAGCTACCTTCAAAGTCAATCTTCGTGGCTCTAGCCTTTTCCAGCCCCAAAGACAGCCTGGAATCCACTTAACAACTTTGCTGTTTGTGCTTTACCTCGTGGGCTGAAAGCATCTTTTTTCCATGCCGGCTGAGCCAGCTACAGAACTGTGAATATTAAATGCGAGATTAATTAAAAGCAAATGAAAAATCATACATGGAGGCGGATGCGCAATCCAGCCAAACACCAGAAAATCCCCACTTGAGAAACTGAAGAAACGCAAGAAGGAGAGAATATTTATAGTCCTCCTTTGCCAGAGGGCTGCTTTCTTCCTCAATTTACATTTTCCTCAGATGAAATATTCAGGAGGAAGCCAGCAGCCCGCCACTCGAAGCAAACACTTTCTTTATCGAAAGGTGGAGCCAATGTGACCTCCCGATTTGATGGGCCAAGGGCACCCACCACCCACAGCAACAACTTCTGCCTTGGCAGCCAACCCTAATCCCAGCCCGGTAGGGAGAAGAGACCCGGGGAAGGGGTGGGCTGGAGAGTAAGCCCACCCTATTGTCACCCCACAACCATGGGTGCTGTCCCAGGGGGCTTGGCCCAGCTTCCCTGTCATGACAGAGGGCCAGCCAAGCCAGACCTGAGTGGCACTGCCACCCATAAACCTGGTGGGGTGCACGGAGCGGGGAGCAAGGCAGGAACCGCTGCTGGGGGTGATTTCTGCGGGTGTTGTTGAATTCTGGGGCTAAAACTGCCCCTACCTAAAGTATAGGACTCCAATGGCTGCCAGGGAGAGGATTCCATGGCAGAGTTAGTCTCAGAGGCTGACACCTAAACAGGGACACAGGACGCAGATCGTGTCTCAAACCGAAACATGCTGGGACCTGTGTTTTCATTCTGTCCTTTTCTGTGGTCTCTCTCTTTTCAGTTCCGTCTCCATCTGTGTCCCCATCCCCTCACCTCGCTCAACACTTCTGTGAAAGGAACAGGAACCGTATTGTCATAGCCCGGCTCATTTATATCTCGGCCACGCAACCCTGTCTCCGTCACCCGCTCTGCTAACCGGGACTGGTTAACCCCGCTCCATAAACCACAATGCCACAGGCCTCGGCCAAGATCATGGAGCAAGGCACTGTACACGGCAAGGGAGAGTCCCTGCCCGAAGCTCTTCAAGCCTAGATAGACGAGAGAGAGAAAGGGTGGGAGAGAAGCAGGCTTACTACCCCCTCTCCCAGCTGGGGAAAGGAGACCACAGAGTGTCCTCAAAAGCCACATCAGGAGTTCATGGCAGAGCTAGGAGTTCAACCCTGAGCAGCCCCATAACCACAAGATCAAGCTGCTTCTCAAAGGTGGAACTGTGGATCTAATTTTCATTTAAAGCAGGCCCCGCACACCCCTCCGCCAGTGCAAAGGAGCCGTCCAATGGGCTTAGGTTACAATTACAGTTACTCGGAGACCCTTTCACATTGCCAGAGCAGTGTAAACGAGGCTTGCGGTAAAAGAGAATCAGGCCCCCAAAGTGTTCTGGACCGAGCCATTTATTTTCATGAATAGTCATAAGGAATAGGCAAAGTCAGGACAGTCGTATTTGTACCAGAATACAACACCCGGCTTGATGCCGCACGTGGATGTGCGGAACTTCAGTGGCAGGATCTGGGGACCACTTTATAGCCTAAAATCATCTGCTGTACATTTTTATAGGATTGCCTGCTTCTTTTTCATCTTCTAAGTAATGCTTTATTTTCCAGGGAAATTGGAAATTATAGAGCCGTAATCTCCAGTAGATAACAAGCAGTGAGGAAGTCCCAGGAGAAATTTGATACATCTCATTAATGTATTTTTAAAAACTTCTGTACGGGAGAGTGAAAAATCTAATTACAGCAAACTGGAAAACTCTGTCTTAACTTTTCTGGAGCACGGGTCCCTTAAGCAGGCTCCCGGAGCGCTTTGCTGTAGATACAGAGAGGGCTATAAGATGCAGAAGCCTCATTAATATAGCGGAGCAAATATGACAGTCTGGAAATGAAAAGGTTAAAGGGGCAGCAGCTGGCACCACGGAGCGAAGGTCCTCAGAAGTTATTGGAGTTAGGCTCATTTCCACTAGCTGAAGGTCCTGATCTTCTAGCAACAGCAATTCGGTTAGTGGGGCCATCCTTAGTGTTTTCTCTTCCTCTCCCCGCCCCCTTGCTAGCTTGCATGGTAGGTTGCTATTTCCTTTTGTAAAGGATCGTGTGCGGGGTCCCACCCTCTTGGCCAACACACAGGGGACTGGGGCTCAGACTTCCAGAGCCGACAGCATGGGCTGAGACAGCTGGAGTTAAAGAGAACAACCTCAAGGCCCCATTGTGCTGGACCCCGCCCCGGGCGGTATGTTCTAGTGGGAAAGTCAGGGAGCTGTAGAGAGGCAACACACATTTTGAAGGGTGGGCTGTGCCGCTCTCTGGGCATTTCCCCCAGGAGCTCTGCCATGGCAGGCTTGACTCCATCTCCAGGGCCCCGCACTGCAACCCTTCCGCACTTTGCTCCCGTCAGCACTGTAGTGCCAGTGAAGAGGCTAGGGCTGCCTTTCTTCCTTCGCCTCCTGAGGTCTGTTCTGCCATTCCCACAAGGTCAGAAGTGCTCGGTGTCCCGGCTCAAAAACCCTTCGAAAGCAGGAGCCAGAGACACCCCGATCACAGGGAAACGGTGCCCAGAAAGCGTCAGACAAGATGGACTCAGGCAAGAGACTGTCTGCATTGGACTGGCTCTGGGGATTTAGTCCAGTTGATTGGTTTTGCAGCACAGTCAGCACTTAAAGCCGAGCAGTTACCTTCCCAGCAGCTGGGAGATTGGCCAGGGGCATGAATGCAAAAAGGCATCATCATGTCATGTGGCTTAACGACGATGGGCAGAGGCCACGCCTTGTGGCTGGGGAGAGGGTACAAGGAGTCAGCCCCACCCCATCACCCCGGGTGTCTCTGCACAGCCACACTCTCGAAGGGTGCAAATCAGGCGCCATTCCAGCCCAGCTGTTGCTGGTCCTAGCTACC
>ML675650.1:2409119-2450829 GCA_007922155.1 Mesoclemmys tuberculata | reverse complement strand
CTACCGTAACAGGGGGAGGCTGAGGACCAACCCATGAACCTTCTCCAGCCTCTGTGCCAGCCAGTGGAGTTGAGCCAGTGCGGCGGGCGTTACAAGCAGTCACCTGAGAAGAAGTCGGAACGCCAGTGGTCGCTGGCCGTGCTCTCGCTCACACGTCCCTCATGCTGTATGATTGCATGCAGGAGAGCTAGAACTCCAGCCTCTTTGCAAATGATGTCGCAGGGAAGAAGCTGCCTTTCCTTGCTGAAGTTTCCCAAGATGAACATCAGGCACTGATCGACTGCTCTGCAATCTTCCAGTCTAGAGTCCATGGCAGAGAAGACGAGCCTGGCACTGAATGCTGGGGAAAGAACCACCAGGGACATGTTATGGCTGATGGATTCTACAACGATTGGAAATGGGGTAGGAGAGAGGGAAAGACTTTCGTTGGGCAATGCGCTTTGGGTCGGGCCCAGGGTGCGTCAGAAAAGAATTCATGCCTCCGTGCACATGCTCCTGCATAAGACCAGACAAAGCCGACTGTCTGGGTACTTTCAAACAGGGAGCTTGGGGATGCATGATGGAGCTGCCATGAGTCACACCGGGGTGACTGGGAGCATGGAGTCCACTTCCCAGCCCCCAGCCCATAATGTTTTCTATAGCCCATAGTTTCCACACCTCTTTTTCAGCCTCCTCGCTGTTCTCCATCTCTGACAGAAGCATGGAGCTGCCAAATGAACAATTTATTTGCCAGTTTTTAAAAGTTTGAGTCAGCATTTTCAGCTCAAAATTAAGCTCCAGGGCCGTTACTTTGGTGTTTTTAAACACATGGCCTGATTTTCAAGAGAGCTGAGCACATAGAAGTCTCTGGTTACTCACGGCTCTGCCAGCTCCAAGAATCCAAAAATCATGGGTCAAGCATCCAATAATCATGAGACTGGCAGAAAATTCATGAGATTTTAAACAACAAAGTGTGGGTTCATTTATTTGCGTCTGGGGTTTGAGCCTTTAAGGGGTCACATTTTCTCTGAAATCAAGAGGCTAAAAAGTTACTTATAAAAAAAAGGCAGCGATTGTTACGTAATCACATGAATCCAGGAACTGCAGCTTTAAGAAAAACATCAGATAGCAGAGGAGTTGGCAACAATCCACTTCATCCTTTTAAAAATCAGGCCAGTTATTTAGGTACCTCTATGAGGATTTAGGATGCTATCATCAGAAACCATTTTTTAAAATCTTGGCCTTGTTCATTGTTTGAATTATCTGTGTCAAAAGAAAGTATGGCAATAATTGTTTGCACAGTAGGACAAGTGTCTTCTTATATAATTTTTTAAAATCCCAACTTATCTTTCTCAAAATTTTCATACGTAATTTTTTTTTTGGCTGAAATCAAGCAAGGAAAACGTCAACCCGAAAGTCAGAATATTTCTCAAAGACATGAATAAATGAAAGCAAAGATCATCCTCAAAACTGCTTCACCACCTTAGCTATAGCATTTGCTACCAAGAAAATGCTACCATAAATGAAAGTATATTCCGAAGTATTTTTATTTCAGTGGCATAACATTTTCACAGATTCACAGCCATGAAAACTTACCAGTAGCAAGGAGTGAAAAAAAATGCAATGAAATCAAATCAACCAGCAGTTAAAATAAGGGACTGCCTAAACTGTATAGTGGAAAGGATACATAATAGATGACATTCCAATTAAAGATACTAAGTTATCAACTTAACATATGGGGTAATTAATTTTCCTTTTTGTAGCCCACTCTCTAACCATTCCCTTCTCGTATCACCACGGCATGGAATGTGACTGAGGTTTTCTAGTGCACAAACTCTCCATCTTGAACATGCTCTTAAAAATGTAGGAAGCTCCTGGCAATGACAGAAAATTTCAAGTTATCCAAATAGAGTTGTCACTGACAGCCGCCTCCTTTCTCTTTCAGGACTCTTTCAGACTTCAGTGAATTAATCATGCCTTGCTGTTTTGGGGTTTGTCATACCATTAGTCTTTCAAGACGACTTTTTACAAGATGACCTACTTGTGACAATCAATGTATACAAACATGTTTATCTCCATCTCCACGCCGCATGGAAAACAAAGATGGAGAAATTAAAGGATTCTTAAGGTTAAACCATGGACCCAACTGACTGTTAATAGAAACAGATATGCAGGAATCAAAGAAAATTTAGACTTGGGAAAATAATGGTGCATTCACCTGTGAGATGAGGGATTCAGGGATTTTCGGCATCATGAGTTTGAACCCCTTCTGCCTACATATGGGGCCCATGTGAGCAGTCTCTGGGCAGGAGGTGAGACACTGGAAGGGTCTGAGGCGCATGTCTAGTGAAGAGTCCTGCCAAAGGGAAACAGCAAGTAGAGGAAACTCACAGAGAAGTGTCCCCCCTTGACTACAGACATGTTGCTTTATTGTATCCAGACCCTTTCCCCCACACCCAATTTCCCTCCCCCTCCTACTCTGCCACTCTCTTTCCCCCATCTCGGAGGTCTTCCTTATTTCCTCTCCCTTTGCTGTGTTCGTTTCCCTTCCAAATCTCTCCCACGCCCCTCCCTTCCCTGCTACTTCCCGAGGCACAGGAAGCCCCAGAAATGGCAGGGAATTGATTAGGTGGGATAGACCCAGATGAGCCAAGCAAATAACCCAGGACACAGAGGAAGGTGGAAATCACCCCCCCCCCCCACCCAAGGTCATTGCCAATCTGACCTGGGGAGAAAATTCCTTCCCAACCCCACAAGAACCCGCCAGCCACACCCCTGAGAGACAGAATGCTGTGTCACCTGACAGCCCTGGCTCACCCTGGTCTGTGTCCCATCTCCAGCTGTGGCCATCTCTAATGCTTCAGAAGGAAGGAGACCAAAGAAAAAGAAAAACCTACTGGCATCTATTTGTGTATACATAGATATAAATCACTATCACAATGCAGACAACGGAGGTGATTAAGAACATAAGAATGGCCACACTGGCCATGGCAATGGTCCAACTAGACCAGTGTCCTGTCTTCCGACAGTGGCCAATGCCAGGGGCTTCAGAGGGAATGAACAGGACAGGGCAATTATCGAGTGACCCAGCCGCTGTTGTCACCCAAATATCACAGGATCTTTTCAGGGGATAAGACAACAAGCCACGTTTCTTGGGAATGCAGAAATTTCTTAATAGTATCAATGATGCAAATACCAAGAAAATAGAATCAACGCTGTACTTCCATGACACATGTATCAGTTGGCACTTTCATTCACACTCACACACACAGACAGGCATACACAGACAGACATAGGGGTCTCACAGATGTTATAGTTACCAGCCTCTTGGTGCTCGTGGTAGTCGCTGGCCAGGTGACTGTAGCGCGAGGGTGAGGAGCAAGGTTCTGCCCATGTGTATCGGTGCTCCTGGCTGGTGTGGTGATGTAGACCCAAACCCCCAGCCTTCATCTTTCTGTCCTATTTCATAGGGAAAAGACCCCATGTAAGTCTATGGGTTTTTGCTCTGTCATGCTGCATGCTGCATTTGATATGATCCTTAATCACCCGCATTGTTGCAAGTCTGATCAGATTCTGTTCTTTGGAGTGGGCTGACGCTGAAGGTATCAGGGTGGGCTCCTCTTCAGCCAGCTGAGTGGTTAAAGCTATTATCTTCGCTTCTTTCTTCCTCCCTCAAACGTTTTAGGTGAGGCTGGTGTTTTCTTGTCTGTTTGACATCCCTTACTGAGACCAATTGTTCAATCACTCTCCCTGTCTGCACCCACCTCAATTGCTCCGCCATTCACACTCCAATCACTCAGTGCCAACTCCTAGCTGAAGAATTCACATATTATTTTTAAAGCAAACATTATTTCATTTTCCAGTGTCTGTCACAATTAGGTCGGTATATTACATTTCACCGTGTGGCTTCTTACGCTTAAAATAAGGGTTTTACAAATATATTGAAAGTGGGTAAAGTTAACAGATAACATGGTCAATGGAGAGATTTTACAAACAATCTTAAAACAAAGAGAATTACACAGAACAGAGTGAACATTTCCGAGGATAGAACAGTCAGAGTCAGCTGAAGGTTTTTAGCTTTGGATTAAAGTTCCAATGTATCAAGCTGAAGTGCCTGTTGGTAAAAAGAGGGGGGAGGTGTTCGTGGCTCTGTTTAGGGCCAATCCTGTCACCTAGCTTCTGGTAAGCAGAGGTTTAGGGACACCCAGAGCTTGGGGCTGCATCCCTGCCCATCCTGGCTAATAGCCATTGATGGATCTATTCTCCATGAACTTATCTGGGTTTTTTTTCGTCCTTGTATAGTTTTGACCTCCACAACACCCTCCTGGCAACAATTGCTAGCTACATCACGGGCATGCGTGCACGCACACACCCCCTGTGGGCAGCCAGGGCTAGAAACTTGATCCTTCATCTTCAGACATGCGAGCTTCAGCCACTTGCGCTACTGATCTCCTAATTGGCAGGACTAGTAATAGGGCCTCACCTTCTCTCGCAGACCAACCACTGGAGGGCAACATAAGCCACTGCGCAGACCCAGACTGTGCACACAGGCTGTCTGGGCCCTGGTAAAATGTGGAAATTCTGACTATTACCACAACCCTCCACGCAGCTAAACAAAAGGAGGGTGGGCAACAGATTCTTGAACTCGTTTCTTCTCTGGGGAGAAGCAGTGAGAGAGAGTAAGGGCTGTAAATGAATAAGAACCCAAATATAGTAAGAAAAATCTCCTCTTCTGTTATCTGGCCCCCAGTACCGTGAAATCCGAGCAGCTCACACTCGTGACTTTACTGATCCCCCCAGCACCCAATGAGGGAGGGCGCTTATCCCCATTATACAGATGGGGACAGAGTGAGAAAATTAATTGGTGAAAGTCACTTGGGGCAGAAGAGGGGATGAACCTCAGTCCCCCAGGTCTGAAGCTAGCACATGGGCCATCCTTCCTCCCATGTCCCCCCCCATCATCTTCTCGGTCTCTGTCTAGATGTAGCTCCCTCTAGAAATTTAACGGCTGGATCCTTCACTTGTCCCATTACTGCCTCTGAGGTGGCCATGTGATTAATGTTTCCTCTAAAATGATGCCTATGGCCACTATCGTGAGGCTCAAATGGGCTCTGCAGAGCCTAGCTACTCCCTCTTTGCTGGCTTTCCCCACTGAACTCGCTCAGCAATGGCTTGCCCAACTTGTGCGTGCCACTATTCCCTGGCCAAGACATGGACAGCGGTGAGTTGTTTATCACCCATTTTCTTCTGTGTGACTGCCTGCAGTGAATCAACTCTGACGCACAGCCTGACACATAGGATAGGGTGCCACGGTGCACTATTCTAGCCCCACCCCAGGATACAGAAATGACACAAAGCCTCACAAGACAGTGACAATAACAGGGCCATGATGTGCGCCAACAACACCCATTCTTAGTTCAGACACTGAGCTGTGTCCATCTGAGCTGCCAGAGTTTCGTGGAAGTTGTGCCCCAGTTGCCTCATGCCCTTATTCTCCCAAATGGACTGGGCCACTCTTGCTAGACCCCATCTCTCATGACAAGCTCAGACTGCAGTGCATCATGGGAATTGTAGTCCAGTCACAGAGCTCATCCCAGAGAAGGGACGTGAGCTAGGACGATAGCTTCTGCAAGGCATCACTCAGGCGGACACAGATTAACGTCAAACTGACCAAAAAACTAATGTTTTACTTGGATGCAACAAACAAAATGTTTTCATTCAAATCAAAAATATTTTCCTTTGATTTGCCAGCAAATTTCAACAAAATCTATTCAGTTTCAATGTTGCAGAAACTGCAGTTTCCATCAAAAAAGCCTTTTGATGGAAAATTCCCACCCCAATCTAATCTACATATCACATCTGTTCTCAGACCAGGATGTAATATACGTGGCACACTGGCATTGTGGTTGGCCCTTTGCAGAAGTGTGAATTTCATTTTCTCACAACTAGGTATGTCCCCTAAAGGTATAGATGGTCTGAATCAAAACTGTGATCCAAACATCAGTTTTTATTCCAAACGTCCCTGAATACTGGGGGATTTCAGAGCTGGGCTGGCATCGTCCTTATCTTTGTCGTCTGGAAACTCACACTGCAGCATTAGGTTTTTAAAAAGATGTGTTAAAAGATCAACTTAGAAGCTAATGACTTGATTGATCATGTTTTAAGGCTCCTGCTCTTTAACAATGTGTAACTTTTCAGTTACACCTCTGCGAACACCACTGATTCTATTACTTTTTGAACCCAAATTAACAGGGGGTGGGGCTCTTTGTGTCACTCCAGTGGCTAGATGCATGTGGGTTTATGAGTTCACTGGTGCCTCTCAGCTAATTTACTCAGTTCTTTAGCAAAAGCACAAGACACTAAAGCTAGCAGAAAAATTTCAATTTCTTTCAGGGGAAATTTCAATTTTTCCCATTTAAAAAAAATGTGCGAGGGGAGGAGTGAGATATTATATAACCATGAAAAGTTTATGGGAAACTTTTCAATTTGGTTAAAAAGCCACGGTTGGGTCATAAAGGAAAACAAGTTGTGACTGAAACTATAGCAGCTGACTCCAGAAGCTGCAGAGGTGAAACTGTTACCCCATTGAAGTCAACGGAAAAACTCCCAGTGACTTCACTAGAGCTAGGATTTCAATTCTGTCCTATGGCGCCGTTATATTTACATCACATCCCGCACTCTTACTGTGAGAGAGTATGTCCAGGCTGCTACAGCTTCTTCCAACATAATGCTGAGTTTTCTCGTTTGAAACGCATACTGAGGTACATCTGAGCTGCATGCAGTCTTTGAGGCACGCTTGGTTAATTTCCAGCCCTCCACATTTTAATACTCTCATCTCTACAGTTCACATGCTTGCGCTTTTTCACTGAAAGTTTTTCTACAAAGATAGATTATATGAGTTACTGTATGTGACAAAAATGCTGAATTTCAATTACAATTTGAACTGCTGTTTGTATTAACCTTTCCCAAACTCTGTTATTACTTTCAAAGGACTTACGAATAGAACTTTCAGCAATGATATCTGGGCTGTTCTGGTGCATTTTAAGAACAAATACAATGAGCTTTTAGTTCTTCTCCTGTGTTTAGCCAATAAAAAGACCAACTATCCTCCTCCCACACATGCCAGTCAGGCGTGCTTTACTAATTCCCCTTAAAAGGACACTTTTTTCTTAAAAGCAGATTTCCCAGGCAGTATAATAGGAGTTAATCTTCGTAGAGTCAGTACCACTTTCTGCATGGAAAGATAGTGTTTTGTTATTTAAAGGGGTTTGTCACAATATGGCAAATGCTGCTTAATGTTTATGTGAAAGGCTTTTTTTTCTTTTTTTAAATATTCGCCTTTTTTTCAGGCCTTCATAAGAGCCACATTGATAACGCAAACATAAGGCCAACCAGACGATGGGACTGGGATGGGAGGAAGGGGGTTATTTTGCTTTGGCAATTGTGTGACCATGGAAATAATATTTGGAGAGATATCACTGCCAAGGAGAGGACAAGTCCTTTCAGAGAGAGTTACATGAACAATAATCAAGCTGAGGAGCATGCTGGCAGTCTCTACCACCAAAGCAGGGCCTCCATTTTAGTCTGCACTCTCCAGCATGCAAGCAAACACTTTTCTGGTCCTGATTCATTTAGAGCAGGGGTAGTCAGTTATTTTTTTGGTCAAGGTCCAAATTTCTTGGTCAGGGTCTAGTCTAGGTCCAGACGCCAGAGAAAATAACAACAACGATAATAAGACGTAAATATAAAGATTTTGAGGTCCGTTCAAAAACATCTGGCAGTCTGGATTTGGCTCGCAGCCCGCCTATTCACTACCCCTGGTTTAGAGCAACAGATTTGCCTTTTGTTGCTCTATTAAAAATAAGCATTCAGAGAAAACCCTTTCTAAAAGCGTGACAGTGCTTTCATATTATTTGCTGAGGGCTGGATTAGCATATAACATCTGCCACAAGCAAGGGATAACCCAACACACAGTTGTGCTGCCCTAGGAACAGAGCAGGAACTCAGTCCAAATCTGATTCCTTTTGCTCTAGTGTCACGTTCTGACCCGTATCTATTTAGATTTACAGAGCTGGCTAGAAAGGCCCTGTCTCCATACACAGTAAATGACACTCTTCCCCATTCTCTTGTGATGCATGCTTTCAACTACAATACAGGTAAAGATTTTTTGTGTGTACAATAACCAGAAACAGCTCTGGAACATGACCTTGTGTTACCTCTGTTTTCTCACTAAGCTTGCAGTGGGGCTGAGATGGAAAAATCTTACACAAACACATTCACTAAGCCAACTCGTAGAACTTTCCAACTACATCTGTGCCCTTCTTTGCTTTTCTGCTCTCATTTATGCAACATTTTTTTCTTTGCATGAATGTATGGGAAGGAACTCTGATTTGTGTCATTCTTGCATCCTTACTTTCTACACAGCATTAAGACTATGAGGAAACTAGAACGGCACAGCTAAGTCACAATGTTTATTAAGTCTGTATGAATACCAAGGCCTAGCTACCAGTATACACCGCTTCTCCGGCAGGGTTCTGATGGCTTCCGCAAGAAGTTTGAGGGTTTCCGAATTACTGAAAAAGATGTTACCCAAGTCCTACACCCTACCAACAGAGACTATGAGTTCATGTGTGCAAATGGCCATATCTGCATGCTAATGATCTTATTTGCATATCAATGAGCATATTTTCCCTGAAAATGCTCATCTGAACATAAGAATGGCCATACTGGATCAGACAATGGTCCATCTAGCCCAGTATCCTCTCTTCAGACAGTGGCCGGAGACAGATGCTTCAGAGAGAATGAACAGAACAGGGCAATTCCAATTCCTTTTTTTAACCCAGTTATACTTTTGGCCTTCAGAACATCCCATGGCAATGAGTTCCACAGGTTGATTGTGCGTTGTGTTAAGGACTTTCTTTTGTTTGTTTTCAGCCTGCTACCTATTGACTTCATTTGGTGACTCCTGGTTCTTGTGTTATGTGAAGAGTTCGTTAACATTTCCTTATTCACTTTCTCCACAGCAGTCATAGTTTTATAGAATATATTATATCCCCCCTCAGATATCTCTTTTCCAAGCTGAACAGTCCCAGTCTTTGGAATCTCTCCTCTGACAGAAGCCTTTCCATACCCCTAGTCATTTTTGGTGACCGTCTCTGTACCTTTTCCAGTTCTAATACGTCTTTTTTCAAGGTGAGGCGACCAGAATTGTATGCAGTAGTCAAGCTGGGAGTGTGCCATGGATTTATATAGTAGCATTGAGATATTTTCTGTCTTATTATGTGTCCCTTTCCTAATGGTTCCTAACATTCTGTTTCCTTTTTTGACTGCCACTGCACATTGGGTGGATATTTTCAGAAAACTATCCACAGTGACTCCAAGATCTCTTCCTTGAGTGGTAGCAGCTAATTTAGACCCCATCATTTTGTATGTGTAGTTGGTATTATGTTTTCCAGTGTGCATTACTTTGCACTTAACACTGAAATTTGTCTGCCATTGAGTCACCCATATACAGTGTTGTTGTAGCCATGTCATGACCAGTCACCCAGTTTTGTGAAATGCCTCTGTAACTCTTTGCAGTCACCTTTGGACATAACTATCTGGAGTAATTTTGTATTGTCTTCAGATTTTGCCATCTCACTGTTCACCCCATTTTCCAGATCATTTATGAATAGGTTGAATAGCACAGGTCCTAGTACAGATCCTTAAGGGATCCCGCTATTTACCTGTCTCCACTGTGAAAACTGGCCATTTATTCCTTCCCTTTCTTTCCTATCTTTTAACCAGATCATTGATGAATTATTGAATAGCACTGGTCCCAGTACAGACTCCTGGGTGACACCACTATTTACTTCTGCATACTGAAAACTGACCATTTATTCCTATCCTTTGTTTCCTGGCTTGCAACGAGTTACTGATCCATGAACGGACCTTCCTTCTTATCCCATGACAGCTTACTTTGCTTAAGAGTCTGTGGTGAGTGACCCTGTCAAAGACTTTCTTGAAAATCCAGCTGCACTGTATTGACTGGATCACCCTTGGCCACATGCTTGTTGACTCCCTCAAAGAATTCTAATAGATTAGTGAGGCATGATTTCCCTCTGCAAAGGCCATGTTCACTATCCACCAACATAACGTGTATCTATGTGTCTGATAATTCTGTTCTTTACTATAGTTTCAACCAATTTGCTCAGTACTGAAGTTAGGCTTCCTGGCCTGTAATTGCCTGGATCACCTCTGGAGCCTTTTTTAAAAACCAGTGTTACATTAGCTACCCTGCAGTCATCTGGTACAGAGGCTGAGGTTACATACCACAGGTTGTGGTTCTGCAGGTTCATATTTGAGCTCCTTTAGAATTCCTTACGGGAATACCATCCGGTCCTGGTGTCTTATTACTCTTTAATTTATCAATTTGTTCCAAAATGTCGTCTGAGATCACCATCTGGGACAGATCCTTAGATTTGTCACCTAAGAAGAACAGCTCAGGTGTGGGAATCTTCCCCATATCCTCCACAAGCGAAGACCAATGCAAAGAATTCATTTAGATTCTCTGCAATGGCCTTGTCTTCTTTGACTGCTCCTTTCGCACCTTGATAGTCCAGTGGCCCTCCTGATTGTTTGGCAGGCCTCCTGTTTCTGATGTACTTAAAAAACATTTTGCTGACAATTTGTGTGTCTTTAGCTAGTAGCTTTTCAAATTCTTTCTTGGCCTGCATTATTATCTGGCCATACTACATTACTTGGTGAGACTGACAAGAAGCAACTGAATGTAAAATCTGCTTGACTGGTAATAAATCAGAACTTTCTCTTTATCTCCCTGCCTCTGTCAAGAAGAGATCCAGCTGTTCTTAAAACTGGGGTCCAAATATGTCAACAAGAATAATGCTCTTTCGAATGTAAAAAGGGACAGAAATTGTTTAAACATTCTAGCATTTCCGTGACCTGCTTATTTCTTCCTAAAATATTCCCCACCTCCTAATGGTTTCCTTCAGGCACTGCTCTTGCTTATAAAGATTAGGTCATCCAGTCAGGACCCAGAAACCCTATCAAGTGATGTAGGTGAGCAAGAACACAGAGTGAATATTAACTGCTTGAAGGACCACTTGTTCCTAACAGCTGGCAAAAACTGAATGTTTATAAAACCTCTTTGCCACTGAGCAATTCTGGACAGCAAATATAACCCCTCTTCCTACCAGGGACCAGGGACAGGCACAGTCAAATCTAAAACCAGCAAGCATAGGGCTAGAGACCCAGCCTAAAACCTTACCCACACCCCAAATTTTGAAACTTTACATTGAATTCTAGCAGCTGTTTTCCCCCCACTTACCAGCACTGAGGGGTCCCGGGGAACATGAAACCACTCATACCTTGGAAAACACACAATAATAATACATTTTGTTAAACATGAGCACAAGGCGAACAGTGTATCAGGGATGCCCCCCTCCAACCCCCACCCCCCCGAATTATTGATGGCCCAGAGCAGTTATTCAGAGGCCCATCCGCACCCAACTGAATCCACTCAGAACTCCAGATGGGCTCTGCAGCGATCAAGAAAGCATTCCCTGATGATTCTCCTCGAGCTGTCAGCTCCAGCAGAGCCCGCTACGCCTGGCCCAGCTCCACACGGTGACTCTACACAGAACTCGGCCTGGAGGGCAGGGAGCCCAGGGCACCAAGTTCCTGCTTTTCCCAGCAAAACACCTCGTCAACCAGGGAGAAGCCTTCCGATCCCCTTTCTGAATGCGAATCCCCACCTGGAGTCCACAGCCTGTCATCTCACCTTCTTCAGGCTACACCAGCCACAATTTCTCCCCGACCCTCATAAATACATTTACCCCCACTCTGTCAGCTAATTCCCCTCAACTCAAAGTGCGAGCAATGCGCCACGTCCAGTCCTTCACAGAACCGAAGGGGGCCGAATGATCGTTCCTGGCAGGTAAGATCGCCAGAGCTAGCATCTTTTCCTTTTCTCGTGTGTGTGTGGAGGGCTGGGGGCGGGGGCTGCAGTCACTGTGGATAAAATAAAGCAGAACAACAAAATAGGCAGCAGGGGCCAGAGTCCAGTTTAAAGGCCACATTCCAATAATGTGGAGTGCAAAATAGAAGTGCAGTACGTCTCTGAGTCTTGCAGTCAGAAATTTTAAGGCCAGAGGAAGCCACCGGATTCTTTACTCTGAATTCCTGTATATTGCAGGCCACTAACATCACCCACCCCTCCACACCGAGACCAGCCAGCAGAATTAGACCAAAGTATTCCAGCCCTCAGGAAAGGAACTGATTATGTGCCACAGGCAGAGCACGGGGGTCCCGACGTGCCAGGATGGCCATTCGTGCATTCCCAAAAGACCGGGCAGTCTAGCACTTGCGGGACAGCACGGGCCTGCCTCTGCCAATATGGCCTCACCCCTATTCCCACAAACTCAGACGCATGGTGCGTGCCCAGACATGCTCCTCTGCCCCTGCCAGCAGGACCTGGCAGGCTAGGTGATGCCAGCAGGGAGAGAGTAATGCACTCTTCAAAATGGCATCCCCATCTGATACAAGATGAAGTCATGTCTGGTTTTGTCTGAGTACCGGCCGGCGTACAAACCCTAGAGAAGCACCACAGTCTGGTTTTATACCAGACAAGCGACCTGCCTACGAGGTGCACCACTGCCCAAGTTATCGACAATGGCAGGGAATTGTTGCCCTGAGATATGCCCAGAGGAGCCTAGCAATTTTGCTTGTGAGAAAAAGTCAGGAAGGATGGACTAACCACGAGTAGCTATGTTATGAGCATTTAGCCAAGGTGTCTTTAGTGTCAGGGATGGAGGGAAAGGAAAAACTCTTTGCATTCCATCCCCCTGCTCAGATAATCCAAGGCCGAGGCCAGTCTGTCTGTTAATGAGCACCGCTTTGGAAAGGCAAACTCCACAGCACAGAGATCAAAGGCTTGAAAGATGCTGAGTTGTTCTAGCAGAGAAGCTATTGTTCAGCGTTCATTCTCTTTGTCCAGCGAGCTAAAATCTGCTCACAGATTTCAGTAGGGAAGAAAATCAGGAGCGAAGAACGTCCACTAACACTACAGAGTTCTGGAAATATCAGTCAAAGGGCTGGTCTCTTTTGTACAAAACTCTGGCATTTCAATACACGGAGGCATCATTCAATGCTATTAGTGAGATGCACTTGGCAGAATGCAGTTAGCAGAGTGTTCACAAAGTGCTGAAACCACTAAGCGTCTTTGTCTGTGTGTGTACGGAGGGGTGACACTGGACTGGGGCTCAACAGGCTTTTCCAAACTTTCATTCAGGTTAGCATGAGCTATTCTCTACCTAGCAGAGCACAGAGCTTTGTTTCTGCTGTTCTTTAGACAGGTCTATGATTTCCTGCTCTGGTTTATAGCACACAAAAACCAGATGCCTGGGCTTTTCCTTCCTCCACTGCCATTTTCCACCACCAGCCTCATCTGCTTATCGTCGGCTTCTGAAAAGTAGAGCAGATTATCTTAAACCTTCCCTCTTGGACCGTGTTCTGTCTATCACAGCTAAATCCTTGTTTCTCAGCTCTGCCTTCACAGCTCACTAGACCAGAATTAAACCATTTCTCAGGCATTTCTGGGACAGAAGCTAAATATGGCACAGACGGGGAATCCTATGATGAAAAGGAACCCAGATCACAAGTAAAATTGAGAAACTATGTTGCAGCCCCTCAAAAAACGATCACAGCGAAGATACAGAATCAGACTGGGTCACATTGTTTGACTCAATATATGTGAGATGAGAAAGCAACGTCTCACTCACCCCTCCCCTACCCCAGCCCCAAGACAGACCAAGGCAGGGCTGGCCTTATGGAAAATGGTGCCCTGGCTGGGCAAACCCTTTGCATCTTGAGCCCCTCCCCAGGCTGGAAGCCAGCCCGACCCACCTGCCCCTCTACAAGCCAGGACACCACGCGGGCTACAGTGCCTCCCTGATCACATCACCCATCCAGAAGGCCGGCCGTGGACGAAGGGCACATTCTGGTCTGAGTTACACCTGTCTGCAGGAAAAGTACATGGACTGAAATGGGTTTACGCCAACGTATGTAAAAATGAGGGGCAATCTGGACTCTCAGTCAGCGTTGTCAACGGTGCTACCGCAAATCTAGACCCCCAACTCTCGAACTGCGAGGGCCTGACGCACCCCTGCATTACCCCAGTTTTCTGCTGGTGCAAGGGTGCTGATGGCAGAGGAGTTACATAAACCAGTGGCAATGCCAGGGTTAATTCTGCCCCAGCTCTGCTTTGGAAAGACGAGGAGGAGGCCGTAGGAGCGGATCGCAGGAGGGGCGGGCTACACTTCGGAAAGAAAATGAAAAAGCTGCTTTATAGGCCACAAAAGATTTCCAGACACAGCTTATAGAAATGGCTGCTGCTAGAGGAGATAGATCGCTCCCCTATTAGGAAGATTCATGAGCGTGACACGCCAGAGCTTCTACAAAGGAGCCATTTAACATCTGAAATCTAGGGCGTTAATTGGGATGCCCACTGGCTTGTTAGAAGGAATAAATCTTCCTGTGCTCCCCGTTCCTCTCCACGAAGCTCCTCTCTGGCTGGTTCCCAGAGAGCTGCTGTGCCAAGCTGAGCAAACACGGGGCCTGACGAGTGAGTCACAGAAAGCTGCAGTGTCCAGCGCGTGGCCCTCAAAGCGCTGAGCTGTGGCCCTCAAGGGCAACCATGTCGAGAAGAAAATGGGTATTTGGAGAAGGCCGTGGGATGTGTTTCTTCGCTGCACCCTGTGACAAAGGAGAGTCGCTCTGGCAGCCCCATTGCCTGCTTCCCTGCCAGACAGGGGGAAACAGGAACATGCCCAGGGGGCCCCTGGACCAGTGTGAAATATGCCAGGCCTCACTGCTGAGAACAGATGCACTTTGCGCAGGGAGGGAGAAATCAAGGCCACTCCTCAGCCATGGAAGCACCCTTTGGGCTGGGGCCAGGCTTGACATGGGAGACGTGGGAACAAATGACCGTCACCAGCCCCCCGGGGTTGAGCCAGGGCCCCCAGACTTGGGTTACACAGCCAGTTTCTGTAGGTGGGGCTGTGACAGACTCACCGCCTCTGGGCGTGGGGTGCACACCACAGACCCTGGCCAGCGGGTTATGGTGCTCCCTGGGAAAAACAGCTCTTCAGACTTCTTTCTAGATCCACAAGCTGAGTCCTGGAGAAAAGGCATTGCTCCTGGTGAGGATGGGTACTGGGGTCCAGCCTCTACCTTGGCATCACCAGCCAGTGTACACCAACCAGCAGTGGAACGGAGAAAGCCTCTGGTTTCCACAGTGCAGCAGAGCGGAGGATCTTGCTGAGTACATAACATTTCCAGCGTGGGTGAGAAACCCCAGCCCCCTGCCTTTCCCATCCGAGTCTGATTCAGAGGCCACAGTGGAAGCACAAAAGGCCAGATTGCTGCAGGTGTCCTAGTGCCACCAAGCGCTCCGACAAAGTGCTCCCCTGCTCCTGTCTTGCCCTTTCTTTGCCTCTGACCTGCTTTGAGGTGCTATGACACTGCTCAGCTTCTGGCTGTCTGGAGCGGCATATCCCAAAGCGTTCGCATGGGCGCACTTCGCCGCAGCACAGAAAGAGGCCTTCGATCTCTTGAACACATCATCCGATGCCCATTCACTGTAATGTGCACTGGGAGTTGTGTCAAATGATTTGGCAGTCATTGGAATCCTGGCGCAGTTCTGGTTCTCCACTGAAACGGGACTAATACCAGACTCCGAACTCAGATGTGAGGTGCTTAGTGTTCATTGGGGGAGAAATTTGCCCAAGGGAACGCACTCCTCCTTTGTTAATCTTCTTAGGCTAGCGAGTAAACAGTTGCAACTCCTGCAGGATCTCTCTGCCTCGTCAAAGGACAGAAGCATGTTGTAGGCACACGCCAGGAGAAACTGAACAGGAGTAGTCAGTATGCCACTTTGGGAGCTTGTTTCTTTATCTGCATTGCTACTTTTAACTAGACATAAGGCTGGTCTTTTTCATTCGCTGTTGCCTCCAGCTGCAGTTGGACTTCAGGAGAGTTTTATCTGTGTCAGGACTGCAGAAACAGATCCTCAAGTGAGCCCTCCTTTGAAGACAGAGAACATTCCTTCATAGGCCCATTAATGCCAAATCAGACTTAAGTAAGTGCTTAACGTGAAGTATGCGCTAAATGTTGTCATAAGTAGGGGTGGACTTCAGCATGTGCTTATACTTTCCTGAAACAGAGCCTAAAGTATGTGCTATAAACACCTAGGGCAGGGGTCGGCAACCTTTACTATCAAAAGAGCCATTTTTCCCCCTCTTCCACTGACTAAAGAAAAATAGTCTGGAGCCGCAAAACATAGCTTACCGCGGCTGAAGAACCGCATGTGGCTCTGGAGCCGCGGGTTGCCAACTCCTGACCTAGGGCCATATTTTCAAAAGCAGCCTCCAGTTTTGTGGATGCAATTTTATTAACTGATTCTTATATGCCCAGAACCACTGCATCAAGGTGCATTATATACATTGATTTAAGCACTTCATCATTTTATCTGCCCACAGTGGACTCAGGGATCAACCATAAATAAACTAACAGCCAGCCACAGGTAATCAACTAAGACAACATACACGATTCATGCGCACATTTTCCATAGGCACCTGCAAATTGAGGCGTGTGTATTAACAAACCTATGCAAATTACCTGGCACGAAGTTGGAAGAATGGTTTCCAAAGGGTCCTAAGCCTAACTAATAATGTAAAGAGCTGCAATCAGGTTGCAAGTAAAGTTATAATTGGTTTGCTGAAGCCTGCTGGAAAATAATATCACGTTCCATTCACAGAATGGTTGCAACTGTACAACAAGGTATTCAAGATGGTTTTCGTCTCTCAGAAATGGGAAAGCGAAAGTGGAGTCTCCCTCCGAGAAGAAAAAGGAAACAGTAGCTACACTTAATATCTGGAAGCTTGTTAAGAGACATCTGGTTATGGCAAAGAAAGAGAACCTTTGTCTGGCTTGTCTATTCAGATTGCCAGCTCTACAGCTGAAGAGCTGGTTTCCGAGTGTGTATAAACGCAGTGTCCAGGAGAATCGGGTTCAGATCTCAGCTGGGGCTATGTCAATAAAACAAATAAAGAACAGTAACGCCATGCTGTGCCTCACTCATTGCATTTGCTGGTTTTGTCCATCACTTGGTTTTCAAGCCTATGTCCAGCGGTGGCAGGATGCACCTGGCCTTCAAGCCCCCCCTAGAGGAAGCAGCAAAGTGCTAGGAAAGGAGCTGTGAAGGCGGGTCATCTAGGCCTCATGGAAGCCGCCAATTAGAGCACAGCAGGCTCCGATAAAAGGCGCTGCAGGGCCCCCGCAGGTCAGTTCCCAGCTAGGACCACAGGGGTGAGGAAAGGGGCTCCCGTCTGGCCAAAGGCATCTGAAGAGTGGCCAGGGTTTGTTTCTGGCTGCTCTGGCACAGCTGGGCCTGCGAGCAAAGAGAAGAACTAAGAACCCTAACCCCGAGATAAGGGTGAGGCTAAAAGGGGCAGGTAGGAAGAGGCCCGGGGGTGAAGCCGCAACGGCAAACTGAAACTGAGCAGCGCTTAGCTGCTGGGCTGGAACTGGGAGCTGTGGGTCGCCCAGGTTCCCCCAGGGCCACAGAGAAAGTGGCATAAACCCTGAGAAGAGACCAACCACTATTTTAGAGCCCACACAAAGGGTTGAATTTAAAGGGCCAGAGCTGGGGCTGAAGACCATAGTGGGGCACATTGACTCTTTAGACCCTGGAAGGGGTTCATTTGGACTTTGTGACTAGACCATATGGCCAGGCTACGGAAGACCCACTGAAGTCGGCCAGCAGCCTGCAGGGGCGAAAACAGGACTGACCGCCCCCGAAAGAAGACAAAAATACCACACACAGGCCCTAGGAGACAATCAAGAGGTGAGGGTTCCCATCACGCCCTCTTTTTAAAACCAGGAGACGTAGCTTCCTTGGGGAGTAAAGTGCTTTGAGAGAGGCACTGACGTCAGAGTGCCATTGTCAGAGGTCCTGGGAATATCCTGTAGGACAGTTTAATAATAATAAGGCTGAAGTGTGGACTAGCGGCTAATGACAGAGCGTTGGCTTGAGGGACAGAGAAGTGGCTTGTAGTGCCAGCTCTTCTGCCGTCCTGCCACATGAACTTGGCCAAGTCACGTTGTTTCTGTTTCCCCTCCTATTTTTTGTCTGCCTTGTCTATTTCGACTGTAAGAATCAGAGAATCCTAAAAGATGTGGGTTGCAAGGGACCTCAAGAGGTCACTAGTCCAACCTCAACTAAATCATCACGTTCATCCTCAAGAGCCCATAGAGATGACTTCCTGCATGTATGCAGTGTTTTACACAACAAGGGCCTAACGCTACTGTAAGAGAACTCAGAAAGAGAGACAAGAGCCCAAATGCGCAGATATTACAGTCCTAAATGCAGAAAGTGCAGCCACAGGAAAAAAACACTCTCAGCAGTGCCATGGAGGGAGGCTTTGGACACATGATTTCGTGACCTCACATTTTTTTTTTTTTTTTATCATTTTTCCTATTCTTTCCAATCCCAGCGCACAAAAATTGCCTCGGTCTCTGAAAATGTCACAAAATAGCTATTTTGCTGAAAAGAAAGGCACCTAAGATTGAAAATAATATTCCTAGAAAATCAAAATCATTAATGTGACATTAAAGTAACCTTTAAAAATCATCCCTTAGAGACAGACATAACCTTTTTACTTAAGCAATAAGAAACCAGCTCTGCATGGGTCCACATTAGAGCTGATTTTCTTTCTTTCTTTTTGTTTTGTTTTGTTTGGATCAACTGAGGACCAGCACAGTAGCAGCGCTAGGTAAATGCGGGCAGAGAAGCTTTAGCTACAAAGGAGATACTGAATGCAGCTGGCTCAAACCAGCAATTAGCCGAGCTGTCATGCATTCAAATGCCAAGCCTGGTTCCCTTGGAATCTTTTTTAATTTAAAGGGCCGGATTCTATGATGTGATCTGGTGGCTTCTTTGCACTCCCCATCTGGAGATTCCCCTGGGGTGGGGAAGCCCTAGCCAGATGTGCAGGTCTCATAGCTGGCTCTTACTCTGTCTCCTACCTCAACGCAGTCAATGCATTCAGTCGTTCTGCAGCTGGCAGACAATCTGTCTGTGGGCTGTTATCTGTTGATATGATTTAGCGCAGTCCCTTAGTTGCTGTAACATTATTATTACCATCGTATTCCAGTAGTACCTAGGGATCCAAACTGAGACTGGGGTCCCCAATGTGCTAGGCACTGTACATATACATAGTCAGGGCAGTTCTTGCCCCAAAGAGTTTATGGTCTAAATAATCAAGACAGGCAAAGGGTGGGAGAAAGGATGTATTATCATCCCCATGTTACATATGAAAAAACAAAGGCATAGAGAGATTAAGTGACATGCCCAGGGTTGCACATGGAATGTGTGTCAGAGCCAGGAACTGAACCCGGAGTCCTACAGCCAATGCCCTAACCACAAGGTCATCTTTCCTTTTGTTGGGGCCAGTGTTGAACCAGCCTGAGGATGAAGGAGATGTAAGCTCCCACTCCTGAGACTTAACCACAGGATCATCCTATCTTATCATGCTTTAGTTATAATCACAAGCTACAGCAAATACAGCACAGAGATGAGAAATACAGATAATAGACTTAGCCCAACTTTGCATAAGTGTACAACGAGCAACATTTTCAATGTGCCTTTGAAACTTCATTAAATCTCTAAAGTTAGGTACTGAATTAATGCCGAGAAAATGTACAGTAGCTATGTGGAGTGTGAAATATCCACTAAAATATCTCTCTGTTGATATCTGTATTTATATCCCACAAGCTAGCCAAACTGCTTGTTATCTCCATGAACCCTCTAGCTGGCTGTTCTCCGAATTATTTGGTTTTTTCATCAAGGAAAATTTGGCAAGGGGAATGAGAGAGAATGCATGAATACATTGATGATATTGCGGAAGGTGTTCAGAGGAAACCTAAACAGTCTTCTCCATTCAAGTCCATGCTTACAAAATTATTTCTCCAGTGATTAGAGTCTGAAACCAGCTCTTGGGAATAAGTCTTCAAGTTCCCCTTTAAAATATGGATCAAGGGTAGTTCCCTACACATGTTTCTCTTCAAGGATTTCATGTATTCTGAATTCTGTTTGAGAGCTGCACTTTTTGCCTCCTTATTTCTCCTCTGATTTGTTCCTGAAAAAGTCTGAAACCTAAATTGTGGCAGCATCCGTCCATAAAAATGTCTGATTAGTGCTTGCCATGTCATGCGACTGCAGCTGTGAGCTACTCAAGAAGCCCTTGAATGTTGGAAAGGTAGCTTTCCAGTGAGCTGGAACAGCCTGCATTGGGTGAATAACGCTTTCCCTGCTTCAGCTCTTCAAGGAGACAGCTCTTCAAGGAGACTGCTTGAGACAGTGGTCCCGAAAGAAAAAATCTTGTTAGAATTAACTTGCCGTATTTTCAGTGCAAAGGGAATCATCGAGCAGAGAGTCAGTGAAAAACACAGTAAGGCTGGATGAAAGATGTGTTCATAAAATGGTACTCAAGCATCCTTCCTCAAAGCATTTTACAACAGCAGCTTCTATTATCCCCATCTCGCAGATGGATAAATAGAGGCATCAAAAGGGAAGTGATTTGTCAGAGACCATGTAGTGAGTCATTAGAACAATACCAATGTCCGACTCTATTGTGTTATACTCACATAGGGCTACGTCAATGACACTGGCACTGGGTGGGAAGCAGTTTTCCCAGCCTGCAAATATTTTTGAGACTTTGACATTTTTCCCCAGCTTGAATCAAAACAAAAGTCAAAATTTCAAAATAGTTGCATCCAAAAATAGACATTTTCTTGTTTTGAAAACATTTAGTCAAGTCCAATTATCTAAAATTTCTAAATGAAAAGTTGCTTTGAATCAGAAAGCTGGGATTTTTCATTGTAAAAAAACATTAAAACAAAACATTTAGACAAGTTTGAAACTTTTTTCCCAAATTGGGAACTTCATCTAACCCAGTCCGTTTTGTGAATCGTTCTGGTTTTGACAAAGCTGCCATTTCTTTTTGACAAAAACAATCATCAAAAAATTCCCCTAAAATTCCCTTAAAAGGTCTATTGTGGTGGGACCTGTACAAAATGGGTCAAAATGGGGGTTCTCATCATCAAAATACCTTTTTCACTTAGAAGATGGAAACAAAATGACCATGAGTCCCAGACACACCTCTTCTACTTACCAGTTCTAATAATTCTGCAACTTTCCCCACCATTATCACTAAACATGTCCTCACACACTACTGAGCCATTACACAAGCTGGGAATGCAACCTCTGTGTCTAATATGGCAATTATTTCTAAGGCTAGCTGGTTAGCTGTGCTGTCTAAAGAACAGGTCTACTTGTGCACAGGTAACTCACACTTTCAGTGTATCACATTTCCTTTTTGAATGTCTGGGCCACAGAAGATGTCCGTCTACTCCCAATGCCAGCTGTTGGAGTTACTCCTTTGGGTCAAGTGCTGAACATCTGTGCTTCATTCTGCCTTTGTGTGTCCTGCATTCTGGTGGCAGTGGCTGGCATGCATCTTGCAAAACCCAGATATTTTACTATTTTGCAATAAGTGTTTCAAATGAACTTTTGTGGTGTTGTTCACAGGGGAAAGAATATGTGGGAAAATGAACATGGACAGGAGAGTAGGAAGGAAATAGGCTGATGGAGTCTGGGATGAAAGGAAGAGGTAGGAGAAAAGGCCCAGCAAAAATCTCTGTAGATTGCTGGAGACTCTCTCAAACACTCTGCCAAACTCCAGAGAAATATTAAAGAGCCCTTCTAGGAAAAGGTGGGAATATTCCAAATGGAGACTTTTTATTGTGTTGCATAGTAATGTCATCACATCTTTTGAGTTTTCATCTATTAACCTTCTATCCCTCTCCATATTTTTAGTGTTAGCTTGTTTGGGGATCAATGTTTTACTGTTGTTTCTATTATAACCTTCAAACCTCAGCAATCAAGCCATGGATTTCAGCGTGTGCTTAACTTTAAGCCCTGAATCAGCACTGAAGTTAACCAGTAATGGCCCAGTTCAGCAAAGCATTAAAAGATTAGCTTTACTTTAAGCACATGCTGAAATCCAATTGGTTTCCATGAGACTATTCATGTGCTTAAAATTAAGCATGTGCTTAAGAACCTGGCAGAATTTAAGCAATCCGTTAATGGACACACACAAGTCCTATAAAAGATGACACTACTTGTGCTTTATATGGAAAAGGGTTATTTTTAATGTCTAATTTGGTTTTATAGAATATTTTCTACAGAATCAGTGTTCTCAGAGAACTGTTCTTTAAAGAACAGGTTTTGTAAACAAGTATGATATTTCTGCAGCTTGTTTTGTGTCTGCTATCACTCTATGGAAGTGCACATCCTTTTCCCAGAACATTTTTAGTCAGGCTAGTAGGCAGACTTCTGTCTGCTCCTGAGGAACTGAATACAAGTGATTAGACTGAAGAAGAAAAACTTACTATACAAAGTTAAGATTTTCAAAGAAACCTAATGGCGTTAGATGCCCTAAAGCTATTTCTCTTTGGGGTAGGGACTCTCTCTTTGATCTGTGTCTGTACAGTACCTAGCACAATGAGATCCTGGTCCATGAGCATGTCTCATAGGTGCTACAGCAATACAAAGCAATGCTAATTATGCTCAGGGCAAAATAATGTTACCCCTTTTGACCCAAGAGGGGAGCCAAAGTTCAGGGCCCTGCAGGTTGTTTCTGTTAGGACGAGAACGTGATGATGGATCAGGTATCTTTAATGCAGTCCTGTTTATTTGCAAAGAATATACGAAGTCCTGCTTCCCTGAACACAGGAGAAATCAAACAACAATTGCTCACAATTCCAAGCCTCTTTCAGTCAGCACTCTGCCCAAAAAGTTATTTCTCTCGACTTGTCTCAGCCCCATGCTCCCAGCTCTTAAGGCTGTGACTGGAGCGTCTTTGCTGTCTCTCTTGTCTCTCTCTCCTTCCACACACTTCCAAACAATACCCAGTGAAAACAATCCACCCATACATTTCTAATTCCTGCCCAGACTCACATGTGCCTTTGTTTTGGGCAGTGACACGTTTCTGTCTTGACCTGAATCCCCCATTATCTCATATTTTATCCTGAATGAAGGGCATCTACTACACTCTTCAATTTCAAGGAGGTTTAATCTAGCCGATGATGATTAATAATAAGTAATAACTACTACTAATAAAAAATCTCTGCCTTGAAGACATGTAAAGTTTCAAAATTGTCTTGATATTTTACATAGAAAAGCTTTTCTTGAAATTGTCAGGACCACCCAAGATTTATGCACGAATTCAGGCTCACTAGACAACATTATTCAAATAAACCATTTTTATGCATAATACTGTACCAGCAACTCTCTAGGGGATCCACTTAAATACCCTCCAGAGAATACACTCAATCAAAAAGAAGGACTTGATCTAATTACAAACATTATTGCTCTAAGCAAACACAAGCTGCATATCAATGAAATACGTACTGAACTTAGCAGGACCTTCAGAAAGGGCATCAGCTTATCCATATGGTTGTGCCCTGCATGGTCTCGCTAAAATGGTACCAATTAGAAAGAACCCACATGGAAAACCTCAGAGACACAGCTTCAGGGGGGTTGCAACCTCAATAGCACTACTGAAGATATTAAAGCCCATTTGCATATCTATCCTCATCTATGAAACTTTTCTCTCTTCTGGAAGATGATTTGAAACAGAAGTTCCATTTCTTCTGCTGGACCCCCTTTTCGGAGAGGCCGTTGGCTCTCTGACTGCAGCGATGTTTGACGTGCGCACGCAATTCATTCCATAACCCGCTTTAAAGATTTACGGTGCGATTTTCCACACATGCCTAAGAGCGTGTCCACGTTTCACATTAAGCCTCAGTCCGTGCGGCCCAGGCTTTTGGTCTCAGTTTTTCCAAACCCAGGCTTGAGCTTCCACTCTGCGCTGTAAACCTGGGTCCTCAAACACTGCCGGGAAGGTGCTTAACAGACGGGGTCCCACTGTGACCCAGGGCTGCGGCGTGAGTTGCGACCACACTGCAGAATGGCAGGGCGTGGACCAGCGTCACAGCGGGATTCAGGTTCTGTCAGCCCCACCCCCAGCAGGGTACCAGGGCCTGGGTCTTGAGTGCTTGCTGACCTGAGTCAGCCTGATATGTGTGTGGACAGAAGCGGGGCTTGGGTTCAAATCTGGGTCAAAGCCTGGGCTCCGTGGGCAGTGTAGACAACCCTTAAGTGACTGAGAAGCATAAGTCCTATTGAAAGCCAGTAGGACTTGTGCTCCTCAATTGCTTCGAGGCTTTTGCCAACCTCACCCATGATTACGGCCGGGTCTACACTACAGACCTATGTAAGTATAACCCCGTCGTTCGCGTATGGAAAACACCCAGCGCTCTGTTGGCAGGACAGCTTCTCCCGCTGACACAGCTACCACCCCTCGAGGAGATGCATTAACACACTGACAGGAGAAGCTCTTCCATCAGCGTAGGAGCGTCTACACTTATGCATAGCCACACCGCTGTGTGTGAAGACAAGTCCTACATCAGGCTTCTATGCTGTGATCCTGGGAACACCTCCAGCCTTTGGAGCATTTGCTGCGGCTCTGCAGAGCTCTGCCTGGCTCTCCTTGTTTGCAGCTGCTGCTGTAGATGTTCAGGCCCCTCACTGCAAAGACAGTCTGGAAATCCGTGAAAGCAGCTGGAAAGAAAGGGGAAGAACCCACCAGGCAGCTGCTTCCACCATAGAATCATAGAATATTAGAGTTGGAAGGGACCTCAGGAGGTGTCCAGTCCAACCCCCTGCTCAAAGCAGGACTAACCTCAGCTAAATCATCCCGGCGAGGGTTTTGTCAAGCCTCAGCTTAAAAACCTCTAAAGATGGAGATGCCACCACCTCCCTAGGTAACCCATTCCAGTGCTTCACCACCCGCCTAGTGAAAAACTTTTTCCTAATGTCCAACCTGAACCTCCCCCACTGCAACTTGAGACCATTGCTCCTTGTTCTGTCATCTGCCACCACTGAGAACAGCCTAGCTCCATCCTCCCTGGAACCCCCTTTCAGGTTGTTAAAGGCTGCTATCAAATTCCCCCTCATTCTTCTCTTCTGCAGACTAAACAGGCCTAGTTCCCTCAGCCTCTCCTCATAAGTCTTGTGCTCCAGGCCCCTAATCATTTTTGTTGCCTTCCGCTGGACTCTCTCCAACTTGTCCACATCCTTTTTGTAGTGGGGGACCCAAAACTGGACACAAGACTCCAAATGTGGCCTCACCAGTGCTGAACAGAGGGGAATAATCACTTCCCGCGATCTGCTGGCAATGCTTTTACTAATGCAGCCCAATATGCCATTAGCCTTCTTGGCAACCAGGGCACACTGCTGACTCATATCCAGCTTCTTATCCATTGTAACCCCCAGATCCTTTTCTGCAAAACTGCTGCCTAGCTTGTCGCTCCCCAGTCTGTAGCTCTGCATGGGATTCTTCCATCCTAAGTGCAGGACTCTGCACTTGTCCTTGTTGAACCTCATCAGATTTCTTTTGGCCCAATCCTCCAATTTGCTTAGGTCCTTCTGTATCCTATCCCTCCCTTCCAGGGTATCTACCACTCCCCCTAGCTTAGTGTCATCTGCAAACTTGCTGAGGGTGCAATCTACCCCATCCTCCAGATCATTAATGAAGATGTTGAATAAAACCGGCCCCAGGACCGACCCCTGGGGCACTCCTCTTGTGACTGGCTGCCAGCTAGACATGGAGCCGTTGATCACTACTCGTTGAGCCCTTTGCTCTAGCCAATTCTCTATCAATTTTATAGTCCATTCATCCAACCCACACTTTTTTAACTTGCTGTTAAGAATAGTATGGGAGACCATATCAAAAGCTTCGCTAAAGTCAAGGGCTATCACGTCCTCCGCTTTCCCCAGGGGTGACTTCAATGTAAGAGGAGGAGGAGGAGAAACAGAAGCTAACTTCAAGAGGTAGAGCCATCACTGAAGGAAAGCTTCCCCACCAAGTGAAAGGAAGTCCAGGAGAAGAGGGCTTATGACATTAGTCTTTTCATGGCAATTTGCTATGCTCTGGCCTATGGCTACTAAGCAGAGCCCACAGTTTTAGAGGAGTGGGTGTTACAAACAGAGCTAGAGTTTCTCTTTGTCAACTAAATAGAAGCCATAGGTACAAAACCCTCGCAATTTACATACACAAACTGCATTCAAAGAGCGTTAAGGCTGCAAAGTCAAACTCTCAGAGTTAGGAATTGCCAGAACGAAGGTTGCCCCTCTCCCAGCACTGTCTCTTCCCAGCATTGGCATCTCACTAGGTGTGCTTCACCCAGAAAGGGGCTGAGGCCAGGAGGCAGTGCACTGCACGATGGGCAGTCCCTCCCTGTCTGCACCCCAAATGTGGCTGCTTTGATCTCTCTGCTTCCCTCTGTGGGCATGTTTGCCGTGGTGCCAGCAGGAGCAGGCTGAGAACATGACTCTGCCGGAAGCTGTCGAAGTGCCTGTGCGTTTGTTGGTATCCTCACAGATGCAAATCTGGGCCCAAGCAGTGGGATTTAGGGGCTTTGTCCAGACCCAGAACTCTCGTATGGCATATTTGTTTGTAGCTTGTTGACCAAGCCCTTCCTCGCCAGCTGCTGAAGGCTTAGCTTGTGTTCTGGGAGCACGTTAGCAGCAGATCGACGCCGAGGGCAGAGGCAGTTCACTGCTCCATTTCGCTTTTCATTCTCTGACTTTAATATTCTGCAGGGCTTTGAAGCATGCTCCATGCAGTTCTTCAGGTCAGACACTCATTCATTCCTGCCCTGGCTTTATAAACCTGTCGTCAGAATTTGTGGGAATAAATGGCCCAGGGGTGTGGATTAGACCCTCGAACAGAAATCCTGCTGGATGGGGGGAAGGAAAGGTGTGTGGTGTAATTAACAGACAGCAGTGGGTTCCGGGAGATACTTGATTAGTACTAGGCAGCATACCAGTGCTGCAGAAATAGAAGCGCCTCAGCTCCTGGGGCCCTGCCACTAGCGAGGAGGGGATGGGCAGACTAGCCGCACGCGGGGAACCTCTGAACACAGGCCGCTTTGAAGGCTCAGGGACGAGCCAATCTACCTCTGATCTGCTGGGCCCTGCCGTCTGTGGGCAGTCCCAGCAATGGCACCAGGGCGATGGGTTAGGACGCAAATGCTTTATTTCCTGCCAAGGGAGAAGTTTTATCGTGAATCACTGAAGGCCCTTTAAAGCCATTAGTTGAAACTAGCTACAAACAGCCCCATCTGCTGAGCAAAAGGCCTGAGGCACTTACCAAGCACAGATGGTAGATCTGTGGCAGATGAGGAGAGCCCCACTTCCATCTCTTGCAGGAGGGGAATATTCTGAGCTGGGAAAACTCTCTGTGCTGCATGGCTCCCATCCACTGAGCAGGCCGGGGGCGAAGACAAACGTGTGAGGGTTACCTCCCCGAGGTCCCTCCCAGCCATCTGTGACCGGCTGGTGTTTGCTCCCTGCCGAGCGCACGGAGGGCTCCTATGCCAGGGTCTGGTCGCTGGGCAAGACAGGGGGCAGCATTACCATATGCACGGGAATGCCAGGGAGAGAGCCTCGTGCAGAACGGTGCCTCCTCCCAGGCTTGGAGCTTGAGCCCCATTGCACCCCCACAAATGGGCCTCCCTGGGACTGAGGGGGGAGCCATCCAAGCAGGTGCGGAGCCTTGCGTCACCTGCACCTGTGGCATATCCCCAGGTGTTCCTCCACCCTTGGGCAGCCCAAGGCTCTCTCTGCCCCACCGCTGCTAAAAACAGCCTCAGGACTCTGCCCAAACCCTCTCAAGGCCCTTCTTCAAAGCTGGCGGAGGCCCAGGGAAGGGGTGTCGTCTCGCCGGACTTCCCTCTGGAGGACGTCCCAGCAGACAGCTGAGGAGGTGCAATGTTCTCGGCATCTCCCCCCCAGGTAGCGACCCGACGGCTCCAAAGGCGTGGCCGGTGCGATGAGAAGACTCCCTCTGTCCCACGAATGGAACATTCAAACGATAGTTATGACCATTTCAGAGCATCGTGTGCGGTGCGGGCTTCTTAGCCAGCGAGTGGCCAGGCATCTTTACCTGCCGGCGTCCCACACGCTCTCTTGCCAGCAGAACTGGCTTGCAGCACAGGTGCGGCCGCAGAGAGTTCAGAGACTGAATGGTTTCTCTTCTCGCCCCCGGCTGAGACCCTCACTCTAAAACCCACTCTTTGGGCTCGGCCATCACGGCAGTAAGGGGGAAATGCTAGAGGGCTGCTACGGAGCTGACGAATGGCAAGGCAGCATTGCGAGCGGCACAGAGAAAGAAACAAAACCCAGGACTCTTCTCCTCCGTCCCTGTGCAGCCTGCACTCCGGCAGCTGACTGCAGGGGTCCTATGATTTCACACGGCGACTTTCAGAGTGTACAATCCGGAGACGGCGCGTTCGTTTGTGGGTCAAGGCCTAGCCAGAAAAGGGGCAGAGGGTTATCATAAAGCTAAGGGTGCTGTACATTTGCCATACATATTTCTCTCTTACTCTGATGGGACTGGTCCACTTCACAGATCCAGCTGCCCCTCCAAACACACGCAGTCTATGAGGAAGGCAGCATTCACTAGACAGCATAGCTATGTAAACATGTATTACGGGACTGCAGATCATGCCAACAACTGTATGTTCAACAGAAGCATCTGCGTAGCAGCAAAACTCTTCACATTTATGCAGGAAACAGATAGTCTGAGGTTTAAAAGGAGACTAAAGGAGAGAGGATAGTTTTGTCATTAAGCCACAGGCCTGGGACTCGGAAGATCTGGGTTCAAATCCCAGTTCTGCCACAGACTGCCTGTGTGACCTTGAGCAAGTCACTTCATCTCTCTGGGCCTTATTTTGTACTTTTTTTTTTTTTAAGTTAAGTACTTGTTTTAAATCAGTTTGGGAAATGGGGGCTGAAACTGACAACTGATAGTTGGAATGTCCTGTAGAATAACCCCCAGAAACCTGGATATCTGATTCACGTCAGATTATTGTCATTCCTTTCCACGAAAGGCAAATCACTTCCCTCTACATGATTTTTTTTTTCTTTTGATGGAAGAAAAGCCATGTCCAATTGCACAGTGTGCTCTCACTGCAGCTTCACTCTAAGTGAGACGAAACCATGCCGCTCAAATTACAATGCGAAGCAGGCACAGGTTGAAATGCAGACAACCAAGGACAGACGCAGGCCATTGTCCACGCACAGACGAGATGCTGTTAGTAATAACAATGTCCTGGAGTTTGTCTAGCAGAGCAAATTCAGACCTGAAATTGGAGTTGTAGATCTGTTCTCCGGGCTCTGCTCAGAGCAATGCAGATAGACACTGTGCCATTCTCTCACTTTAGTGCCCTTCCTTGCTCTGCTTATACTCTCTTGGTAAAGGTGACCTGTGGAAAAAATTATTGTTTTATTTGGACACTGGATTCTTTTTCAGTTGGGACACTGTCCTTTTCTGCTTTCTTATGAGGTAAATTGAAAGGCTTTCTTGTCTTTTTTTGTTTTGTTTTGATTGTTTTTAAAGGAATGTAAGGAATCTCCTTGCATTTCCTGTTAGAAATACCAGGAATGTCAAGTCTGATCATCTCTAGTTCTGCTGGTGAACGCCCAGCTTAGCGCAAGAGGAAGAGGATTAGAAACTTTAACAAAGATGTCCTTTCTCCCAGCTGTTCATTGGGCATTCAGACATAACAAAGAGGTAGAGCAAATGCCTTTGTGTTGTTTTTTGCACAGAGCTCTGATCAGAGCCAGAGGAGGCACCGTGCCACAAGGAGCCCTGGGAAAGCTTGTGACTCAGAGACAGATCTCTCTTAGGGGCTCTCTGGGCATATTGAAATGGCACAGCTGAGTCTTCGTGTCCCGCCCCACTCTGGGGTGGCATGGAAAAGGAAAAGCTATTTGCTGCCTGGAGGAACAAGAAGCAAGCTGTCACTGCTTACCAGGGCTGCTGTTGTAATTGGCTCTTGTGCAGGCCATACAAGGAGGGCGGGCTTTTTCTGGGTCCTTCCTCTCCCCCACACAAACTGCACAAGGGCAGAGCACATTTAGCCCAGAGTGCCTGATCTCATACCCCTTCCCTCTGAGTCAGTCCGGATACAATGTCTTAACACTTCTCAATATGTTACTAGCTCTTAAGTCACCATAGAGGCTTCCAGCATAAAAAGACCTGCATTTCTAAGGCAAAAAAGGAGGAGAATGTTTGTTTTGTTGTCTATTTTTGTCCTCTGTTTTTGCAAACTCTTTCTAGGCCTTTTATATACACCACAGAGATGCAAAAATAGCACAAGTGCAATCATATTTTTGCTTTGCAAGTCACCATGAAAACATCCTGACATGGTGCCTCTCTTACTAACGAAGAACCAAAATCTGCAAACCTGCCCCAACTCCCATAAAGACCCTGGGAAGTTGGATGGAGTCTGCGGAAAGCTCATGGCTTGCATTTCATCATCTCTTGGTGCTTGGCACAATTTTGCTCTATGTGGGCTGAGTGCTTTCCTCCTGGTGGGGAAAAAATCTCTAAAGGAGTGAGGCAAAGCTGCACTTGGAAACGTCACAAGGTACTTGTGGAATTTGCTTTGCATTTTCCGGTCAAAGTGGAGGGGAGGAGAGGAACAGAGTCTACACAAGCTTGGCTCCAAGGGACAAGCAGAGAGAGCCGATGCCTGGTCTGTGAACGTTCCACTGCCTTTGTGGAGCTAGTGAGCCAGGCTGTCAGTGACGGTACCTTGCACACCCAATGATTTCTGCCCTCCTGTGGGTGCTGCTATACAAGGCAGGGGGAGAGTTAACGGTACTTGTAATTCATACAATGAGCTTCCCGTGCTTATCTCCTCAGAAAGCTGACGGCTCCAAAGCAGTCTGGGCTGCACCTTCAAAACCCCTGGAAGATACTGTCTAATACTAGAGGGCTCTTCAATTCACCCAGGAAATATCCAGTAACAGGGAGTTGAAGCTAACCAGAAATAAGATGCCTGGTTTTAACTGGAAGAGTGATTAACCACTAGGACAGCTTGCTGAGGGATGGGGTGAGTTCGCCATCATGTGGGGTCTTCCAGTCCAGATTGGCTGTCTGTCTTACAAACATCTGCTCTCACTCAGCCAGAAGAAATTAGGTTTGATGCAGGACTCGATGGGTGAAGTTCCCTGGCCTGTATCACACGGGAGATCAGATCAGATAATCGTAATGTTTCTTTCTTGGCTTATTCGATAAGGGGAAAACATCACAAAGGATTTATATAAAACGTTGATAATTTACACTAAAATAACAACCCCGCATGTCTGGATGAGATAGCCCATCCAAGACAAGGAGCTCTGAGCAAAACAAAACAGCAAAGAATCAGCCTGCTGTGGGCAAAGATCGGCTAATCTTCCTCTGAGAGACCGGTTTCTTTCGGATCATCATCTTTCTCAAGCTAGGCTTTTGCACTTCTTCTCTCCGGAGAGAGAAATGGATGTAGATCTTGCAGAGTTACAGCAGAGCTGCCTCGACGTTCCAGCCAACAAAAGCTATGTTTTAGGGCAAGAAAAATTCACTTGTTATAGCCTGTGACATTGTAATTGGCCCCAGGTTGGAGAGAGGAGAATTTGGTGGGCTTTGTAAGCAACGTCCTTTTGTTTCCAGGTCGTGGTAATAGATGCTCCTTGCCTGGCAGTTTTGAAACGCAGAGGACTGCAGAGCTGGGTGGGTTTAACATGTTACCCTTGGCTCTCACTTGCCCTGCAGTTTCTCTTTTGAGCTCCCATCAGGTCATGCTCCCGGAGTTCACAAGCTGTGAGCACAATGCAATTGCTGCTCTCTTCACCCCAGGAGACTTATGATTCTCACACAGTTCAATCTCCCCTTTCCCTCCGACAGCTCCAAATCCGCATCCAGCCATTCGTCTTCCTTTAGGAGTGAGAGAAATGCTTGGTTTTTACTGTCACTTTGATCCGTCACTTTCTGCTTTGCAACACAGGACTGGATTGTTTTGTTTGGCCATCAGATTTCAAGAGTCTTATTTTGTCACCCTCCGCTTACAGATATTCTTCAATGATTAATCAGTTTCTTTGCTTGCAATGTCTTGCAGACCACTTGGGCAGGGGATCCCCATGTTAGGCCTGTCCCAGCTGTCTGCAATACCAGGGACAACCCTGATGAACGGGGAGAAGTTGACACTGGGCCATTACTTCCCCTCCTGCCTGGTGGGTGGTCAGAGGATGGGGAATGGACAGCTGCCCACACTATGTCCCACCCATTACAGCTGAGCCACCACAGAGGAGGACATGAGCTGCACCAGCAAAAGGGCTGGTTTAGACAACTTCCTCTTGGAGCCGGAGGTCGCATGGTCCGGACCGTGACTCAGTATGTCCACACTGCACTTGTAAGCGCAGACTCAGGTTCAAGACTTACTCCCCCGCCTCCACACTTCTGTCTCCGCATGGTTCGGCCCCAGGCTCCATCCTGGGGGAAGGGCACAAATGATATTTTTTCTTTGACATGTTTGATTTTTTTTTCTTTGGCTAGAAACTTTCTGAATGCCGCACGTATCATAATGTATATGCACAATGAGCAGAGTTAAGGATGCACAGGCAACCTACATTTTGGCATTTCCCTACTCTTGAATGCTTGACTTCACAGCCTCAGTAACATTTCTTTTAACGTAGCTTTTTGTGCATCATTTGTAAGGGTGTTTTACAAAGAAAAAGAAAAAAACTCTGATGTGACACAAACATACCTGTCCCACTCATCCACCGGGCTGGAAACCTGCAGCACAAACCTGCACCGTCTGAGTTAACAGATAAAATATACAGCAGTAGGCGGTTCTCTTCCGAGGAACAGCCTCTGGACAATACCGGGTAATACTGAGACAGTGGGTTGCATGAATAGCCCACAAGGTTACTGAGTACATGGAGTTGCCAACTCCATGTCTCAGAAAAAATGAATCTGCCAAGTGTTTGAGATGTGAGCCTGCCCTTTTAGAGATCGGGCTCTGTTCTCAGCTTGTATAGACTCTTAGCGATGTATGAGGCTTGCTGCAATAACAATGCCTGTGAAAGGCACAGAATTATTCATACCAGTCAGCAGAGGGGATCCTTGAATTTATGGTCTCCTGGTTCCCTGTCCCATGCACCTTCAATTAGGCCCAAACATATTCTGATGGAGAAGTGGAGGAGCCACCTCTGTTTTATTTGTGTCCCATCTGGAAGGTTTAATTCTGTGTGTTACGATTACAATATGTCCAGATCTGAACAGTTCTGCCCTGTCCGCAGAATCCCCCTGCCTGCCAAAAGTCAAGCTGTTGTTGCAAACCATGGAGGTGCTACCACTTTTCAAAACCCAGTCCAAATAATTCTAATGGAAAATATTCAGCAACGTGGCTATAGAGATGGCTGCTGCTCCCCCTTTAATACAAGCTGACTTATGTATTGAGTTGGCAGAGTGGTGATGAATAAAACACGTCTCGTGATTTCCAGTCCTCTGCTCTAACCATTGAACAGGTGCCGGCCATGCTCCTGCATCACTGCGAACCAATTGCTAGGCGTGGTAGTGACGAATGGCCTCACCAATTGAAACTTTAGGCAGGCAGAATGTAAGGAAGCACGCCAATGTTTTGCCCACTCCACAGGGAGCGCAGACACTTGTAAAAAGAGCTGCTAGATCTTTAATGAGCATGCGAAATCAAGGACTCCATTTTATATTTCATCGGGAAGATGAACTGATACACAACAGGCGTTAGCTTGTAAAAAATTGACTAAAGAAAGTGCTTCCAGGTCACAAATGTTATGCTGGAGTCCTGTATAAGAAAGGAATCTCTGCATCTCAGTTGCCTCTTCTCTGTGCGTCTTTGTGCCACACGGTACAAATTGCAAGCTCTCCCATCAGAAGGTAGAGCAAGATGGTTCTTATGTGCTGCAATATCTGGATGCGTTGTGGTTAGCGAATGATTCCCTGGCAGGTGAACTATGCTGCATTGAGTGGTTAATGTTCTCTCTCCTCCACTGTATTTCAGATTAGTGCTTTTGTATTTATTGTGGAAATGTCAGATTTTGATTTTACACTGGGTTTCCTTTGGATGAAAAACAAGGCAGCTACTGAAAGGAAAAAAAATAATTAAAATGCATCCAGTAAAGGAGCGCCGCTCGGCAGCTCTTATGCACACGAGTAATCCCATTTACTGCACCAGGACGCGGCACATGAGTAAAGGCTGCAGACCCTATCCCCAGATAAGGGAAACCAAAGGAGCTGCTCAGCTACTATTGTGAACACACTGGCTGCCAGTGAGGGTCAAAGTCGTGTGATGGTGGAGTGGAACGCAGGACTGAATTCTTCCGTCAAAATGAAAGCAAGGACATTGTGATCAACTGATGTGGCCTTTAAAAGAGTATCTGACACGGGCGTTTGTTTTGTACAGCAAACCATAAATATTCAGGATATTTCCAATGAGATTGCCATGTAGACTCAGCAGTCTGAGAAGGGAAAACAGCTCTTCCCTCTAGTGGGCTGGGTTTCCCTTTGTTTTCTCTGTTGCATTTAGGAAATCAGGCCTCCATTACCAACACAGAGGCTGCCAAAACGCAATTATTCATGTAAAAAAATAATGCAACTTACTAAACAATGGATACTAAAGGGCATCTTTCAGTCTGGCACTGTCTGTGCTCCCTGGCTGGTGACTTTCATACATCACATCAAACACGCATGAGGATTCATTGATTTTAACCAGATTGCATACAAAGAGTTACATTCCAACAGAGCGTAGAGAAGAAACAAGGCAAAGGGAACAACAGTTGCTTGATTCCCACAGGGGCCCAAGTTATAGTAAGGAGATCTTTGTTCTACGTCGAAAAGAGGAAGAATGACCCACTGGTTATGGCACTAGACTCAGAAGAGCTCAGTTCAATTCCTTGCTCTGCCATAGACTTCCTGTGTGACCTTGGGCAAGTCACTTAGTCTCTCTGAGGTTCCTTTCCCCATCCCCATGTGAAATGGGGATAACAGGGGAACGATGAGCTAGGCAGCAGTTCTGCAGAAAAGGATCTGGGCGTTACAGTGGATAAGAAGCTGGACATGAGTCAGCAGTGTGCCCTGGTTGCCAAGAAGGCTAATGGCATCTTGGGCTGCATTAGTAAGAGCATTGCCAGCAGATTGTGGGAAGTGATTATTCCCCTCTATTCGGCATTTGTGAGGCCACATTTGGAGTATTGTGTCCAGTTTTGGGCCCCACACTACAAAAAGGATGTGGACAAGTTGGAGAGAGTCCAGCGGAGGGCAACAAAAATGATTAGGGGGCTGGAGCACAAGACTTATGAGCAGAAGCTGAGGGAACTAGGCTTGTTTAGGTTGCAGAAGAGAAGAATGAGGGGGGATTTGATAGCAGCCTTTAACTACCTGAAACGGGGTTCCAGGGAGGATGGAGCTAGGCTGTTCTCAGTGGTGGCAGATGACAGAACAAGGAGCAAATGGTCTCAATTTGCAGTGGGGGAGGTCTAGGTTGGACATTAGGAAAGTTTTTCACTAGGAGGGTGGTGAAGCACTGGAATGGGTTACCTAGGGAGATGGTGGCATCTCCATCTTTAGAGGTTTTTAAGCTGCGGCTTGACAAAACCCTGGCTGGGATGATTTAGCTGAGGTTAGTCCTGCTTTGGGCAGGGGGTTGGATTAGATACCTCCTGAGGTCCCTTCCAACTCTAATCTTCTAGGATTCTATGATTTAAAATGGCGAGGTTACAGTAATAGGGGCCATGAAAATACCAAGGACAGATAGAGAGGAGACGGGAACCCTCAATGTGCTGTACTTCTGCCCCCCTTCGGGGGTGGCAGCCCCAGTGCTGGCATCTCTGGAGCCCCCACCAGGAGTGCTTCCCAGCTCAGCCCAGGCTGCACCCACCCTTCACCAATGAGGAAAAATCTGTTTTTTTCACCCACAAAAATGTTTCATTTGAAAAATACTGACCTGTTCTGGCTGTGGCACTGCGGGGCCCTGCAAGCCTCCAGGTAGCCAGCCCCAAGAGACTGGAACACCAGGAACCACACTGGGCACTGCTTGATGGGCCTCTGGGGAAGTTGGTGGGCATGAACAAAGCCAGAGAGGTCAGATCTGTTATCGGCTTCCCTCCAGCCAGATGGAGTCTCGTAATGATAGGCCCTGACCCACCACTGCACTGATCCAAGTGTACTTCAGTGTAATCCACAACCATCAGCAGAGCTCCACAGGCACAAAAACCAGAGTCATGCCAACAGGGGGGACAAAAGAGCCAGCCGTATGTTACCCCAGTCCTCCCCCATGCTGACTTCCCAGCTCTGGAGTGGCATAAAGGGGATGGAATTGCCTTGTATCTACAAGAAGGGTAGATATATCATACAAGGAAGCAGTGAAAATTAACAGGTTCAAAAACACCGTGTTAAGCTAAAGAGACCCAAGGCCAGCCCCTCTCCTGGTGTAAATCAGCATAGTTCCATTGATTTCAAGGAGCTTCCACCGATTGGCAGCATTTGAGGACCTGTCTGGTGAGATCATTCACCAAATATTTCACTAAACAGCTTTCTGCTACTCAGACTGTTTCTAGAGCACCATTTTATGACCTTTTATAGCATCCCAACTCCCTCATCATGAATAGCATCCCCCTGTCTTAACTCCTGTAATTAGCTGTAATTCACAGGTTTCACTGTAGTATCCAAATGAAGAAGGCAGAGGCACAGTGGCACTGGGGCTATGAATAAAACCTATTTCAGGCTGCAGATTACATGTTGACAAGCCTCAGGACACTTTTTGCTGAGTTATTACTAATTTATTATTTAGTATTATTATTGTTCCAACCACAACGATTTGCTCGTCTCTTTCCAGCTCTGGACTCAGCAAAGTTAACTGTGGAGATGCTCCTGCTAGGCATAACAGATAGCAAGCAATAATTACAGTAAATGGGCCAAATGAATCCTTGGTACAACTTCATAATGAGGGCAGATTAGACTGGGGAGAAATATGGCTCGGTCATGCCATTCACATTTGCTTTTGCAGGTACAGGGGGCTCGATGCAATAGGCACTGGGCACAGCTAAGACTGGGAGCGTCACAGGATTCATACGCCACTAGGGTGCTTCCTCCTCACTGTGTCTGGGGAAATCAGCTTTCATCCTGTCTGGCACGCCCTCCTCTGTGCGTGTGACTCACGGTACTCCTTCTCTTTGTGACTCAGTCTTCCAGCTAGGGCACTATATAATCATGCCCCCCTCTCCTCCCGCCCTTCTGGGCACCAAAGTCCCTCTCCAACAATCCAGCGCCACTTCTCAGTGCCCAGCAGGGGACCCCAGGAGCACCCACTACTCTGGGTTTCAGGCCAGGGACCTACAATCAGCAGCTACGGTCTGCACAATCTGAGTCTTCTGGCCTCCCTGCTCTTTCTCTGGGCTACTTCCTACTCTGCTTCCCACAGGCTTTCTCCTCCACCTTTCTGAGTAAACGCTTCTCTCAGTGCCGGTATCCCAGGGCTTGTCCCTCTCTAAACCCAAAGAGTGGCAGCTGGCTTCCACACTGCAGCCCCTTTCTGCTGCAAACTTCCTGGCTTTATTCTTTAGCCAGCTTCTCCCCCAGTGGATCTTTATCAATTTTTAGTCATTTTCAATCAAGCCCACCAGCCTATGAGGTTAACTGGCCTTCTCTGCACCACTTTAACCCCTTCAGAGTTGATGTGGTGTGAACACCCCATCACAGGAGGTCACAAAGAAACCCGCTGCAACTGCAAGATTCTGAGGCCGGTTTATGCTGGCTGTTATGAACTATGCAGGTAGCTATGGACCCAAGGGAGCAGCGTACCAGCTGGGCTTCACTGGCACATAGCAGTGCTCCAACATTCGCATACGTTGGAACTAATATAAAACTGCTGCACAAAGAAACAGTGCACAAGTTTTATTGTCCTAGTAAAGCCAGGAACTATGCTACGTGTTCTTCAGTGCCATCTACTGGCACCTTATCTATTTACACAGATACAGATGGAGAACTCTTGTGGCAGACATCGCTCTCTTGGGAGTGCTGAAAGCCTAGACGCCGGGACAGAATGAAAAGACTGAAGAACACAGAGACTAATAACAATTCTCCCTCCTAATCCTCCTGCATCAGAAAGCTCTCCAGAGTCTAGTGTTTCAGCAGCAGTGCTTCTCTCAAAGGTCAACATTCTCCCTCATACTCGTCCGTCTCTTCAGTTCAGATAAGAAGCTCCCTCCCCTCTCCCCCCGGCCCCTTCATTTGCTGGTTAATGCAGTTGGATGCTCAGTTTTTAAACAACTCCCATTGGGTGTAGTGGGGAAACAATAAGCCTTAGGCTCACTGTCCCAGCCAGGAGAAACTCCGTGCCATCCTGGAAGACAATTTATTTTCAAGACATGCTCAGCGCAGCTCCCATCAGGACCCATGGGAAACTGCCCACATACACCTGCCAGCAGAATTTGGCTCCTGGCCCACATCCTAGGTCAGATTAGTGGATCCCAAGATGCGTAGTCCTTTACAGAACAGACGTCTGTCTCAATTCAGAAGAGAGCAGATGTTGGTTTCCATTTCTGCTCCAGAATACAATCCTGAACATTTCCTTCAAACGGGGAAATTTACATAATCAGCAAATGGCTCACTGATGTGGATGCCAGCGGTTTATTAGCTTTTAAAATCCGTCTTGCCGGTCAGATGTGAAAGGACTGGCCTTTTGAGATATTCAAGAGCCACTACGACTAATTAACTGTCTGTCCTGTTTTTTCCAATCAGATAAACTTCCAGCAACAATTACAAGTCCCACTTTGATTGGGACAATTTTACATGAAAAGCATTAACTATTATTATATTCTCATTGCTGCAGATTTTTTCCCCACGTTCATTTCCAGTTCACAGCCCTGATCATACAGCTCTGCCATGTATTTCCTAGGGCATAAGTTAAAGGTCATATTTTTCAAAAATAGGAGTCTAAAGTTGGGCTTCCAAGTCCAAATTTGGGCACCTAATCAACTGGCCTGATTTCAAAAGCGACAACAACAGCTGCGGGATGTGGCTCTCATTGGCAAATCAAGCCACTAATTTAGCTATCTAAATATGGACTTAGGAGTCTAACTGCAAGCCAAGATTTTTTAATATCTTGGCCAATGTAGTACAAACCAAATGGATATGTCAATATAATGTAAATAATTTCAGGATAGTATTTAAGATCAAGCCCTCATTAGCATTTCCCTCTATAAACAAAGTATAAATGCATAAGACTTGTGTAAAAGATCCAAGGTCAGAGGAAGCAGGAACAAAGACAGAGTATGTTAACAAATCACTATAGTCTATGGTGGGGAGAATGCATTCCCATTCTGCCAATTGGACCACATACATGTAAATTCTCCCACCCACATTACATTCAGTTTTATATCTGGGCTCCTATGCAGAAACAAACATTTCTCTACAGCCATCTATTGCTTCTTATAAATAATTATGCCTACTGATGGTTGAAAGTTTTTCGATGAAACAATTTCCCCTCAGAAAATGCAATATTGTTAGTATTAAACCATTTCACAGTAATGTCAGTTTCAATTAAATATGACAAAAAAAAGTGTGGAATTGAATCATTTCAACTTTCATATTTTGTTTCGATAATATCCAAAATTTTTTGTTTTAATAAGGTAAAAACATGTTCGTCACTTAATTTAGATGGTTCTATTATATTAATTTAACATTATATTTAATATTTCATAATAAAATATTATCTAAAAATGTTACGTTATCAGAAGGAAAAATTTCAATGTTTCTGAATCAAAATTTTTAGGAACTTTTGTTCCACAGTAAATTTTGAAATTCAACTTTTCATTCCAATTCAGAATGAAAATAAATTTTGAAATTTCCAATGAGATGGAAATTCCATATCTAATATCACCACTGAACATTTCGGAGGAACAATTTATGTTACATCTTAACGGAGGACACTCTGAAAATTTAGCTCAATGAGTTGCTGGAAACAAACAGAAAGCGAGTTGTGTGTGTGTGATGGAAATAGCTCAGTTACAGCTGGTTGAAATTTTGCATTTGAACATTTTTCAGTGAAATGGCCTTTTTGCTAAATGAAACGGAATCAGCAAATATTGTACAGCTCAACACCTAACTGGGTTCAATCATCAAACAGCAGCAAAGGGAAAAATATTCCCAGAGCCAAGACTTCTCAAACAAAGGAGGAAACTGGTGAGCAAGGAAAGAGTGGCTGGCGAGAGTTAAGACAGGAGAACATTTTTTTCTTCCAATAGACACTAGAAATAATCAGAATGAAGGAACTTGTGCAGTTCTGCATCGGTGACACTGAAACCCCTGAATACCTTTGATCATAGCTCGATCGTTCGTCTGATGTTCTATTTATTGCTGTAAGACAACATCCCTCCAGTACCATCAATGGACACGGTGCTTCTCAGCTGGAGCGTGGAACACAGCCTCTGCCCCTGAAGCATCCAAACCAAAAGCAGAGAAGAAAAACAAAGACAAGAGAAAACACAGGACACTGCTTCAGGAGTGGGAGGCAATTAATGGGAAGAAGGGAGGCAGAGCTATTGCAGGAAGTAGGGCCAACGTATCAGCTTGTGTGAACAGGTGCAACACCACTGAAATGAGTTTACTCCTGCAGAAACTTTGGCCCACAAGCAGAAAGGCAAGATTTGAAATATTTGTTCGCAATTCTATTTTTCCTAGTGATTGTAGCACTATCTCACGGTCACTCCCTCTCCTCATTCTTCACCAGCACTGGTGTGTAAGGCAGAGCCATATCAAGCTGCGGCAAGCTGAGCAAGATCCTGCCCATTCAGAACAGGACTTAAACCTCATTTGGACACTAGTCAGTTTTGCTGCAGCCAAGCCTGAGGGCCCTCATCTACGTCGAAGGGACTGTGATGCTCTGGGGATCATCCAGGGCAAAAAGGGGGGTCAATCAGCATCTGCCTTGCAACTCTGGGTGCCTAGAATGCCGTGTAGTTGTGGCTCACAGACCGGACACCAACAGTCTGCCTACAAGGAATATTAATGATCAGTAATTCATTCTCCAATAATATATGACTGCCACCTTTTGGATAAATATCATGACAACATTGTGTGAGGTGCACGGAGTACGTCAAGCCTGACACAGAGTAGAGAACCACCAAGGGGCCTCTGTCACGCAAGATGCCTTTTCTCCTGCGAGTGGTCCCATTCTCTGGTGTAAGAACCACGTATGTGGAACCAGGTTTGCAGAATCTGGCTCCAAATTCTGCCATTTCCCCACAATTTAAAATATGAACTGAAGTGCTACATGTGACATGTATCTCACTATATCTCCAGTTAGATCAAGGAAAGGTCGGATGACTTAGCAGCCCGACTTGCTGCTTTTAACTTCTCTTTTCAGTTGTTAGCTAAGGGCAACATTTTCAGAAGCCGTGACTAATTTTGTGTGTCCATATTGGGCACCTAAGAAATGAGCCTCTCCAACCCAGGACAGCATTTAACACATGAGCCACTCTCCTTCTGATTTGCCGGTGGTTCCATGAGCGAATAGAAGGGTCGTGAAGGAGCCAGCAAGGAAAGATGCTGGCCAGCCGGGCGGCAAAACAAGCTTTAAATCTTTATTTCTGATATTGGAGATTTTGGTTTGAGGGCAGGAAAGTTTTCCGCTGGGGTTTAAGTCTCATAGACTCATAGGTCAGAAGGGACCAATATGATCATCT